>JABAYD010040622.1:0-17671 GCA_014822095.1 Diplotaxis tenuifolia | reverse complement strand
TATAGTTAATATTGATTTATTTTTAATATCCATATGAATTACCAATATTTATCAAAGATGTTATATGTTTTATTCAATAATGTAAATATTCATATTAAGTAATTAATAAAAGTTTCGTATTATGACTTTCATAATTTTTTTTTTAATGATTCTATTTTAATAAATTAATAATTCTTATTTACAGAGAAGGTAACTATATTTACCATCGGATAAGTGATTTTATTTTAACAACACAATAAAAATCATCAAAGACTTTAGTAATAAAATAATAGTTAAGTTTAAAGCCTGAGCTGGAGCAAAAGAGTGACAATACAACTCAGAGTATGATCTTCAAAAAAAAAAAACCAACTAAAATCAACATTTCGTCATTTCCAATATATATTATGAATTCATTTTTGGTATTTAGGCAAACTTAAAAACTACAATTTTGAAACAGTTTATAAAGGACCAAAATAAAATTATATGCACATTTTCAACAAACCAAAATTAGTGCATGTCATTCCATATTTTACAACATGTTAAATACTAGATAATCTAAAATTATAAAATTTTAATAATAATAATCCGCGCATAGCGCGGAAAACGATCTAGTTATTGTAAATAAGTTAAGGACCATAACAAAAGCATCTTGTGGATTTTAAAGTTGTAACTATATCCAACATAAATACATGGCCCGAATTTTTGTTCGATAACTTAAAGTTGTAACTATATCCAATATAAATATTTGGCCCGGATTATTTGTTCGATAACTTAGCAGATAGGCTGACATGGCGAATTATAAAGTTTCTCATTAATTGATTTTCTAATCTTACGGGGACACTCACTCCTTTCACCTTATTTCCCTTTTAGTATTGTTAGATTCTAAAATAAAATAAAATTTTAATTTTAGTAAGTAGATGTTAATTATTATTTTTGAAATATGAAATTTATATTTATTTTTTATATTATGTGATGTATATAATATATATTGTATCGAATTTAAAAATGTTGTTTTAGATACAATATTACCAAATTTCATCAAAATTATATTAGTGTTAAAAAAATAAAATAATTTTATTGTGAATATAAAACAAACAATAGAATAATAAGTTTTTACTTATATAAAAATGTTGTTTTAGATAGAATATTACCAAATTTCATCAAAATTATATTAGTGTTAAAAAATAAAAATAATTTTATTGTGAATATAAAACAAACAATAGAATAATAAATTTTTACTTATATAAATAATTATTATTTTATTAATTTATTAATTTGTGTTAAATTTGAACCCAAAAAATATAGAATACATTATTCAGAAAAATCATTTAAATAGAAAATTTGCTTTGCATATGAGAACCAAAGGTGCCCTAAGCCTAATATAATCTATGATTTCACACCAAAATACTTCGGTTTTAGATCCGACTAGTTTTGGTTTCATACTTCCATATGATTTGGGTTTCCAGAATCTACAAATATGAATTCATTAAACAATTTTTTTTAAAAAAAATATGAGAACCAGTTAGTTGAATATTAAGAGAAAATGACTAAAATAACACTAAAAAAACTTTTGTCACAAATGTAACATTTAAAAATAAAAATGATCAAAATAACACTTAAAAATTTTATAAATTATTTATTTTTATCCATTAGATTAATTAACCTAGATTTTTTTGTTTAGAGTTGAAGGGCAGAACTTTGCAGAAATGCTATCTTGATCATTTCAAAATCAAAAATGCTATTTTAATCATTTTAAGTTTTTGAGGACTATTTTTCTGACATAGTGTTATTTGGAAGATTTTCCCATTAATCAGATCGGATTATCAATGTATCATATAGTTTCACTTTGGTAATAAAAACTGAGGACCAATAATGTACTCTAGCGCAACCACCCATAACGATGTACTCTTAACAAAACCGAAAACACTGATACGAGTTTCAGATTCACACAAATGGATTTCATGTTCGACTATCTTCAACCAGTTGCAGACGCCACAGCATCATCCGAGTCCACTTTCAGCTGCAATCAAACAAAACAAACCAAAACTCATCAAAAACCACACATGACTGACTCACTTCCCCGTATCCCTATAATTGTTACTTGCAAATGTACCAGCTTTAAGTGATTGAGTAATGCTTGTTGGAGCTGTCCCTTAAGCTTCTGGCACTGCTCCACCATTCGTCCTGAGTTCATCGTTTTCTCTAGCGCCCACCATAGTCTTTCCACTGTTGTGTAAGGAAACCAAACCCCTGATACCTTTTTCCTTTTCAATACCTCTGCTGGTTTCTGTTTTCACAAGAGAGCAAAAATATATATAAACGTGAAACGCAAACTCATATTTTTCCATAAGAGAAGCTTCTTAAGAGGTGAAATCTGAAACCATTCGTTTTATTGTTTTGTGCATGCGTAAGACTCTTGCAACTTAAACGTTCTCTATGTTTCATTACTCAATTTTACCTTGAGAAGCTGCAAAACACTAGTGAACCTACAAATCCCATTATGAAAAAAAATACTAATATTGAGTCTCTACAGCTGACAGCCATAGATCATATAACTCACCGATGATGCAAATGATTCCATGTACTCAAGTAGCAAATTGGTTGCCTCAGTAAGACGTTCATAGTCAACATATAACTGGAACAAGGAAGCAGGACTTGCCTCTTGCCCACCCATTCCTAAAGCTTTCTCCTTCTGACCGTCCTGTCGAACAATCAAGAAATTGGTCAATAAGATTTGCATGAAACCAGATGAGAAGAACCCTCCTAATGATTGTTTCTTTTCATAGCGTAAATGAAAGTAACCAACCTAGTTACAGATTCCATGCACAGCAAGTATTGTACAGAGAGGCTATATACACAATATTAAAAGGCATAAATAAAATCGACTCTAGAATCTTCATATCAGATATAACAATAGTGAATCTTCATGCATGTAATTCTACAAACTATGTAGGAAAACCAAATTCAAAAGTTTCAACCCAGATTTTTAAAGCTACCTATATTATTCGCACCATATATCGTATACTAAAAATTAAACCACTCATATATCCCAACATTCAAACCTTTACCTTGAACATGTGAACCAGCCAGAGAGGCAATTCGATACAAGAATCCGCCTGAAGAAGGGCTGAAGCAACAGTAACTGGTAACCTAGCGTGTATGTCTTTGTACCTCTTCTGCATTTATACACGTACATTATTTCACAAACCAAAGAATAATTAAAACTTTCTATGCCTAAGCTTTTAGTATTAAAATCCAGAGTAGTAAATAATTAGATACCAATTAAAACTAAAAGTGAGTTCCAATCACAGATTCAGAATTTACTCACAAGATAAACCTCCATAATTTCCCAGGCACCAGCCAAGTTCGAGCTTTGAACAGCAGGGCTTCTATCAGGCGAATGAGTGACTTCATCTTCCGTAGATGTTAACAAAAGATTAGGCCTGAGATCATTTCTGTAAATGAATACAGGTCCAATTTTGGATAAGACAGGTACGTCAATAAGTAGCCAATGAAATAAGAAGTAGCCAAGGTGCATTCACTCACGATGACCACGGCGTTCCTTTAGCAGGGCAGCATTTAATTGCCATATTCTCAAATATCTTTTCCAGCTCCCTGGAATAAGCAGTACATCATTGAACCTACGTAATTCACAAGGCATATGACTTCAGAAACACCAAGCAAGAAATCTTACTTTTTCAAAGCTGAGCCTCTCCAAAATTTTAAAACAACAGTGAATGCCATGTCATACAAGTCTGCCTGGACAAGAAGGTCAACCAAATCGGGTGGTGGCTTTTCGAGCCCTGGAGTAAAGACAACAAATGCATATTTATAAACATGACTGTAGAAGATTACTTGGAAACAGTCAGCCGTGTCTATGGAAGCCTTAAGAAAATCATGCCTTAGGGAATTGCATAAAAGACAGTTATACCACCTAATCGTAGATAAATCAATGATGCACAAAACTACCTAATAAAATAAAAGGATGCTAATATCTAATCCTTTCAACGGTTGCAGTACATCAAGCTATTAATTCCCTCACATCCCATTCAGGGTGAAGAAGCCCTGTGGTTTTCTGTCAAGTGTCAACAACAACTGCAGACGACATCAAATGCATATTTATAAACATGACTGTAGAAGATTACTTGGAAACAGTCAGCCGTGTCTATGTAAGCCTTAAGGAAATCATGTCTTAAGGAATTGCATAAAAGACAGTTAAACCACCTAATCGTAGCTAAATCAATGATGCACAAAACTACCTAATAAAATAAAAGGATGCCAATATCTAATCCTTTCAACGGTTGCAGTACATCAAGCTATTAATTCCCTCACATCCCATTCAGGGTGAAGAAGCCCTGTGGTTTTCTGTCAAGTGTCAACAACAACTGCAGACGACATCTCCTTAGATCTAAAACACGGATTAATAATTAAAGTTCCAACTGCCCCTATACTGAAAACTTAAAATAGTCCATGGAGGAAATCGGAGACAGGTTACCTGAGTATGTCCACTCGAAGTTTTTCAGAGAAAGCAAATATTCCGCTGTAGTGAAAACAAACTCGTTCTGGAGTTTCTCGATATCAATGCAACTCTGATCTCCTTTGGGCTGGTCATTACTCCTTACTGCAGCAAAAGTAATTCAAATGTCGCTATCCATGCGATAATACATCAACATAACAGAAGATGCCCCCAGGGTTTAGAGATTGAGAAGACTAACATTGTTGTTCTTCTGCTCTTTTACCCTTTTTTGCTGGATAATGCATGGATTCTTCTGGTAGTGGATCAATCCAAGCATATCCGGGATCCACAAGACTTAATGCATCTATAGCAGCAGAAAGTCCATTAAGCCTCTCTTGCAAAACTAGGGACATGTATTTATAATCCGTGGATGCTGCCTCACTTCTCAGACGAGCAGAAAACTGATACATGTAATTTGCCGCCATCCGCCAATTGTGTCGTCTCATCTCGCAAGCATAAAGCAGCTTGTATGGATTTGGCTTAACCATTATCTCAGACCGCCCAGCCTAACAAATTACAGAAGAAAATATAGTCAAAATAAAACAAAGGCAGAAACAGACCGACTCTGCTTCCACAAAATACCTTCCAAAAAAGCTCTTGGGTGATCTTGTCTGATAAGCCGATGAAAGGCAGATGTCCATCACTGAGGATCTGCAATAAAATGAGAAATATTTATAAGAATTTACTTTCTAAGTCATGGTAGTACAAACATCTTTGTGGAGGCCTGAACATTAAGATAGCACCCACAGTAGCATAATCGTTTTTTAGTTCCAAACAAACATACACCTAAGTACTAACAGCAAAGAGATATTGCACATGGATTACACTATATAAAACATTATGGAGATGATAATCTATCAAATGTTTTCGTTATTTGCCGAACACCGAAGGAATAATAAAGAAAAAAAAAAGTACGCATTCTTGACCTCTTACCTTGGTTTTGCCACATTCAAATAGAACTATTATGAAGCGCCTCAAACAGATGCGCTTAATTTCCTCATCAGGGTTTGAAATAATAGCACAGTAAGCATCATTCAAGAGATTCAGATCTAACGTGAACTTGAAAACATTTGCCCACAGTCGTCCTCTACTGTAGGTGGCTGTTACAGGTGGATGGACGTCCTCACTACTCTCCATGAAATTAATGGCCTCATCTACTTGCTCAAGGGCTGCATACGCAAACTGACAAGCTCCTTCACTTATATTGTACTGTTCAAAAATTTGCATAGCCCATTCATAATAATGAAGTTTCCATGTCGCACAAGACTTTTCACCATCTGAAATACTGGCACCTGCTTCAATCAAACGGATGGTAGAAAGGGATAATAAATCAGAAAAGACACACAGCCTAGTTTTCGAAATAATAGAGCTGGCAAATAACTAGAGCAAGAAAAAACTTTTGAGGAGCTCACCAATTGTGGAATGCGAAAATCCTGCTTCTTTAGCCAAGCTGTGCAAAGCCTTCCAAGATCCTTCACCTGATGAGGCTCTGCATCGGGAACCATGATAGGTTAGATACCATGAGATGTATGTTTAAAAATACCAAGACAAATGTTCATAAAGTGATAATATTAATTAAATGAACCAGAGACGTTGAACAACGAAGGGAAAATATAGCGATTTTATATTCAACGATATTAGAATAAAACCCAGAAGTTATGTATTGGCACAATATACAATTTACACATGACCAGGCAACAACAGTATACGTGAAGAGAATCCAAATGATAAGCACCTGAAGAAGCAGCGGATGGCATCACTAATCTTCCTCTCTTTTAATATTCTGCATGCTCCACGCTGTACTTGATCAAGCAGGCAACAACCACGGAGATGTTGAAGAAGACACCAATCTCCATTGGTGTCTTGGGCATGTCCGAATATTTTCTCCCCACGTAAACTTGCTTCCACAACCAAGAGGACTCGCTTGAAATGGTAATTAAGAATATACGAAAAAAATCAAAAAAGAGGAATCAGCAATTAATATTAACTAGCAGTTAGCTAAATACAACGTTTTGTTGGAAAGGTTCACCAAAGAAGCGGAGACAGTTTTTTTTACCTCAACAGCATCAGCCTGTCCATTCCTAATCAACCTAAGAGTAAGCTCAGTTGAGCGTCTTAGCAACGAAGAAGCGTCTTCTCCTGTTTTACCATAACGAATCCAGCTAATAAAGTTTTGTACAAAGCTTGTAATGATTTGTGAACTCGGAAGATATCTCAAGTCAAATCGGCTATCCACAATGCAACTTCGGTCACTAAAAAGAAGAATATATGCCAATGAGAAACCGCATTTGCCAAGCAATGTGTTCCATGATCTCTTGTCAATGCTGCTATCTACAATAATAAGACGAATGTATCCAGTGAGAAATATTGGATATGACTGTGAGGTATGAGCTTTGGGGAATATTTTCGAAGGACAAAAACTTACCAATCTGAAGAGATGACAGCTTAGAGCTGAAATCTTCCATTAAAGTCAACTGAGACGGCGTGGTAACAAAGAAAAGAATGATGAGCCACTCTGAGACAATATCTTGGATCATGGGAAGCAATTCAAGCCGTAGCTTACATATGTCTTTGTGTGACATATTAACCTGCCCAAATAGAAAGCCAAAGAAAAAAGAAGATGAAAGAAGAATGGAAGACTCGTTTAAAGTATTAAAAAAGTTGCAAGAAGTAGAGTATGTGAGATTAGTGTCAAAATAAAAACAACACTGATCCCATTAAAAGACTACGTTTTGACAATAATGAGACAAGTGGAAACTGACCTGCCCAGAGATGTTTAGCAGATAGCTGACGAGTAGGAAGATGTCAAAGGCAGACTCAAACATCACCTTTGCGAACTGAGAAGTGGCTTGAACGAGGATACAACTACAGATATCAGATACTGCCTCGTCATCATTGTTATGCATAACTTTCTTCGGGACCAGATACTGCAAATAGTGCTCCAAGATAGTAAAAACCTTTTCCCAAGATCCAGCCCTTTGACATAGAGAAGAGAGAGATAATAACATTTCAATGGAGAAAATTCTAAGATTTTTATGAGCTTCTAGCTCTTTCTCCCATGCTCTATCCGCACCAAGATCCGACCAAGTACGCTGACCTATGGACATCGCATATCCCGATTCAAGGATGTTAACTAAGCGAGGAACAATTTCATCAGATGAGATAACTGGCTTTCCAGTAACTGATTCATAATACATGGCATAAGGAGCAGAACCCCACTGCTTACTGATCTTCAAAGTACATTTTAGTACCTCCGACAGTATCTCATGTTCATTGAGAGACATCCCCAAGCCTAAGCTTGTCAGGCTGCTTTCGGAGGACGATCCTATCAACAGACAGACACCGTATTAAATCTTAAGAGACTATTCGAAATAGAAGGATATAATGGTTCTAGAACCTAGATAATAGATCAAGAATCTTTTACATACCTCCAAGGCTGTGCTCAACGTTCTCTAATTTACAGAACAGTGATACAGAATTGTTTCTAACTAAACCAATAACATCTGACTGAACCAGTAACGTGCAAGGTTCATTATTGTTGCACCAGTGATTAAGATAGCACGAACAAAAGTTTTCCCACCAGTGAAAAACCGAAATCGAAGTCTCACCAGTAACCTGACATAAACAGAGGCATATTTCAGCTTGTATGACCCACAGTTATGCCAACGAGCAGTCAAATGCATTGTATCTACAGGGTATTATAGAACTGGGAAAAAAACAAACCTCTTGTTCAACTAGTAGAAGAATCTCGCTTTTAAGCTCATCAATACTTAAGGATTGAAATTCAGAATCAGTCCAGTGTTTGTTGTGGTCCCGTAATGTTAGACGCAAGGCAACATTGTGAAAAACTCCAGGACAAAGAAGCCTACGTAAGAAGATGGATGAAATGAATCCCATAATTTGATCCTGCAAAGTACAACGAAGGTTAAGATGGACACATACAGTAAACATTTGTTTTACAGCATAACATGCATAAAAGGAGAAGCAGATAAGTATAACTTGTTTTTCCAACAAAATGAGAGCTATGTTATAGAATAAAGACCTTTGCGGATGAAAATAGTGAATGTGTCGTCAAAAGAAGGTCATGGGAAGAGCTCCTAGAACTCAAAAATAACTGCTCAGAAATATATTCCTCCTGTAAAGTATAAGACCGTGCTTCCCTGGGTCAAGTAAAACAATTTAAAATAGAGCATTATCGACCATCAAGAAAAAATATCAAAGCAGTGAACACAAGAATATCGGCAGTAGTAAATAGCCCAACCATTACGATAAAGAAACAGTAGCAGATACTAACACCTTTCTAGCTTAACCTAGATAAACAAATCTCAGAAATGAAACCTCGCCTAGAGTTCTGCATTTTTTCAAGAGGATTCCATCACCAGGAATTATAACACAAAAATTCACCTACTATATATGTTGCATTAATGTTTCCAAATAGTAAAGGTTCCAACTGAAGAGGGCTAGAGAAAATAAGACGTGCACAGATATAAAGAACCTCCTAAAACATCAGTATAATGCAATTTTTACATGGAGTACAAAGATTCAACCAAATCAGCAGCAACTAAGTCTTCTCGAACTTACATGGTGCTAGATTTCTGGCACAACATGTGAGATGTCATTTCATCGGCTTTCAGAATCCAGATCTTGTCGGATGTAAATCTGACATCCCGCAAATCCCCCTGCGACATTCAGGATTCAGTATGTGCAATTCAAAATAGTTGCGAGTAAGAGAAATACAAGGAAGATGCAAATTCAACAAAGTTATGAGCAAAAAGAAAAACATAGCATGCGTCACAACTCACAAGCATGAGCCCAGAAAACGTACCCCTTCCAGTGAAATATTCTGTAGTCCAGAATCCAGAGACAAGGCTATCCCCTCCGCAGAACTAAAGTGCAGGCCATATACAGTGATCACGTTCACGCTGACACCCTTCAAAAATTGGGAAATGGTTATCACTTCAGAGACAGAGAGCAATAGAAAATGAACTACATATGTCCCATTCCAGTCAGTGGTAAAGAGTTTGAGATGCGTGAAGTAAAAGCCTACCATAGTATTGCTATACAAGACAGCTAGTGGAATGATGCCAGAATCGTAGTCAGCTTTGCCCAACCATAACCTCAGACACATAACACCTAGTGAAGGAAGCATGAAAAAAGTTTTAAGAAAAAAAAACAGAGGTAAATGATGATCAAGCAAAAACCTAATGGCCACCGAAAGAAGTAGCAGATATTACCATCAACGTTTTTAGAAGCTATACTCTGACACAAAACCCTGCTACAAGACAAAATGTCCCAGACATGTAATGCACCATCGGCATGAAGCACGCATATAAAATTTCTTCCATAAACTTCTGATACAAATAAATCCTGCACAGCTGCAACAACTGTGCCCCTACATTGTGCATTAAAAGTGGTTATATCACCTCCATTAGCTTTGTTCACTTCTTCTAAGTATATACATTTGTTTTCTAATAACGGTGCTACCTTACAAATCCCCAAAGACGACCAAGTCCTGTATCATCACGCAGCTTCTGGTGGAAACCTGAAGAGAGACGAAGGCAAATGATAACAAGAGAAGTAAAGAAACATGGAAATTGAGATGCTAAGCTATTGGCAGAGTTAAACCACCTGAAGGAGACGCAAGAGGTTGGAAGCAAGAGACACAACCATCAGATCTCCCAAGGAAAAGGAAGCCAGGCGATGCAGCCACACTGGTAACATGAGCTTCCTTCAAGTAAGGTCGAACATCCAAGCGGATCAGATGGTCAAGCGGGAAGACTGAGGCAGACTTATAGCCTGACGTATTC
The DNA here is from genome assembly GCA_014822095.1 of Diplotaxis tenuifolia. Taxonomy (NCBI): domain Eukaryota; kingdom Viridiplantae; phylum Streptophyta; class Magnoliopsida; order Brassicales; family Brassicaceae; genus Diplotaxis; species Diplotaxis tenuifolia. The sequence goes on along the minus strand of JABAYD010040622.1, from coordinate 7,369 downwards.
TCGAGTTTAAGCACATAGACAACACCAGACGGCGTGAGAGCGTAAAGAAGGAAGACCAAAGGATCACTAGCCTGTAATTCAACTCCGTAACTTCAATTTCAACACAAAAAAAAAAAAAATAAAGGATCTAAAGTGGAGAAGAGGGTTCTCAATCTACCTCGTCTGCGAATAGAAAAGCGAAAGGAGAGAGGGAGTGAGCGAAGACGAAGCGAATCCCAGTTAATGGAAAGCCAGATTCGGCAGAGAGCTGAAGAAGCTCGAGAACGTTTGAGCTCGTTTTGTTGATTCTCAAAACGAAAGAGATCGGAGGCTCGCCAAGTGAACAGCTCGAAGCGTAGTCTTCTTCTTCAGACGAAGGAAGGAGAACGCATCCATTCTCCTCCGTGGGAGAAGGAACAGATATATCGACCCATTTGACGACATTTCCTCCGCTTGCGACTGGAACCTCCATACCGGCAGGCGAACTCCGACGATTCGTCTCCATGTTTCTTTTGAACCCTAAACCCTTTTCGTCCCTCTTGAGAATTGAAGACGGGAATAATTGGTGATTCTCCGGTTAGGTGGTTAGAGATATTTGATCATCCAGCCCATTAATGATCTTTAATGGGCCTAGTAAATGTTCAGCTCATTAAGTAATTTGGTGATGTAAAACTAGAAGACGGTGCCATTTAGTTCTGTTCCCCTCTTTCCTTTAACGAAAACTATCTTGTACAGAATGTTATAAGCTGTTGCAGCGATACTATTCACTTCTTCTTCTTCTTCTTCCCGATTATTTTCTTCTTGTTCATTGTTTCACATGTAATAATCATTGGAGAAAGAGAACCTTTGAAAGGAAGTTATTTGTGAATCCGTTGAATTGGTGTTCTTTTTTAAATTCAGTTGTGCCGTCCGTCGAGAGAATTCAGGTCATCGGGGATTAGGGTTTCAATCTCAACGCAGACGCTCTGGATTCAAATCAGTTGAATTCGTTGGTTTTTCTCAGAATTCAAAACCTCTGTGGTGCTTGAATTCGATCTTCTTCGATCCATCAAGAGGTATGATTTCCAAACGAAGCGTTTTTTTTTTTATTCGGATTGAATATTTTGACTTCGTTTTAACAACTTAATGTATCGCTTTTGGATAATTGTGCTGATAAAACCTATTGATTTGATGAACTCCAGTTTCTTAGCGTCGTTTTCGATTCGCAAAGTTGGAACATTATGCTAGTAGCAAGAAGGCTCAGACATTCTTTGTCGCCATGGAAATTGTCTTTAGGGAACATCCCCCTTTGTGTCTTGGAGGTTAGATTTGGTTCCTCTTTGTTACCCATCACGTGAATGACCTCTTTTGTGCTCATCATCAGCAACCTTTTTGATGGTGATGGAGTTTCTCATACTCGTTCTAGGCTTTATGCAAATACTTACAACCTTCTTTACGCCTGAGCATTTGAATATATAGTTGATGTTTGGTTCTTGATGATGGTCAATGATTCTACCTCAGTGTCTCTGTGCATTGTTTGCTGTTTTGTTGCTCCAAGTACAAGGTTTATCATTCCGTAAGTGCTAACCTCACAAACTGCTCTTTTCTTGTAGCAACATGATGCAAGTCGAGAGACCATATTCTTTCAGGAGGAGATGAGTTATTACTTCGTTGCTCAATTTCAACTTGGCAATTGTGACTCTTTTTGCGCTCTCTCCTAGGTCCACTTGTGATGTGGTAATTCTGTCGCTACTCATAATTTTCTGGGTCAAGTTTGCTTTTCAAGTCCCAAGCTTTCTGTTGATTACTGAACGACTTACTTTGTAATTTATAAGCTGTACTGGTTTGTTTGATCTGAATTTGCAGGCAAATACCTACACAACTGCATTTCAGTCTCACGTTCATCCAGTTGTGCCGATTTAAGGCCAAAATTTGACAACGCCAAGACAATTTGCCGTGGAACTAACCCAAAAGTCATTCCACGGACGAAACTTTGTTCGAGTAAGAAGGTAATTCTGGTTCATGCAAACATATGCTTAGTTGATAATTGGTAAAATGATATGCATTCTTAGGTAATATAATATTGATTTAGTTGTTGGTTTATCTCGTCTGCTTTATGTATTCTAAGCTTCAGAAGGGAGACAAGTGACAAGAACGTGGGTTGCCGACTGTGTACAAGGAAGTTGATATATGAGGAAAGGGCATATATATGCAGCAACGAAGAAAGTAAAGGTAAGACGCTACTCGCATCTCAAAACATTTATCCTTCATAGATAATCTCTCAAACCCTTGATAACATAACAAAAGAGTTTAGCTTCTACAATCACGAGCAAATACCTATTCACATAAAATACAGTCAGCCTACACTAAGTGTTAAAGATAAATTAGACCCACTGCCCATAGCAGCTGACTTACCTCTACAAACAAAGCCAGTTAGAGGCGGCGCTGGACGCTTAATAACAGATTGCTTTGGTCTCTTTCTGTACAGTTCAATGCATCTGAAACAATCAAACTTGGAAGGTAGTGCATCAGCGTTTTCAATCCCAGCACATCTAGTGTGGTGCCACACACCACACAAATCACAGGCCAACATCCTCTCACCATCATCATCCTTTGCGCCACACTTGCAATCAACTTCCCAGTTCTCCACCCCTCTCTCCATGCGGTATTGGAGGAGCTCATGTTCAGATGGGCATCTCCCTTTGACCCGCACGACTCCATTTGCCCCAATTAAAAACTTCAAGGTAACGGAGTCATCCATAGAGCTGTAACCTAGGAGCTCCTCCACTTCAAAACTCTTGAACATTGCATACACTTCCTGAAAAGCCTTGGCCGCTTCTCTTTTCAGGTCAGATACAGTAGCATTCAGTGGAATTACCAACAGTTCAGGTGGTGGGGATGGACACTCATTGGACTCGTCGGAGAGCTCGACATGGCACCAAAGGTAGATTGCAAAGGGATTAACTGGGCTAGACGAATAATCTTTTATGAAATGCTTACAGTCAAGTATCTTTGTGGCTGCATCAATCATTTTATCACTAGTAGCTTGAGCCCTAAACTCGGCCATGGTTTGTGGGTGCAATAAAGTGTCATATAAATATCTTAGGTCGCATTTGATTTGCTCCTCCGATGCATAATTTATGTCTTGATTAGATAAGCGGTGCACACTGTTGAGAGGTTCAAGCCTGAAGTTGATAAGCGGTGTACATTGTTAAGATCATGGACGAGAGGAGAGTACCAATCGCAATCAGAAAGAGAGGAAATATTACCTATACTCGAAGTCGTTTGAGCCAGGCTTGCAACGAGAGCAGACTACTCGAGATCCATCATCCGCCAAAACGCCACCAAAATGCTTGAGACAATAATCAATCAGCTGTGGGGAGCCTGTCTTGCAAATAGACCTTTTGAGAGCCCACCTTTTAACCCAATGAGCTCCTTGACCTCCTCCTGCAGCTTTTAATATCTTAACCATGGCTTGCTGTACACGTTCTACATCACTTGTACTCCAAGCACAAAGCACATCCGATGTGGTAGTTATTGTGGCTTTCTCTTGGTTCTCACGAATCAGTTGTAGTAGAAAGGAGAATAAGTCTCTTACGGTCACAAGCTCTGAACAGGAGAGCGACTGGTAGAAGCCGAGGATGGAGTGAAGCTGAGTTCTTGGGTTCCTCCCTTGGAACATGAACTCAGACAGAGGCATCGAAGATAGAATATTCACAGCACTCTGGTACGCTTCTCTTGTGAGTGCATAACTCCCAGATTTGAGTTCATAACCCCACTCATTGTACCAAGAACACCCTCTAGTCACCCCATGAAGCAATCGGTAGTCCATCCCATACTTCCTGGACACATCCATCACACTAGCCTTGCGAACAGAAAGGGAGGAGCAAAGCCTGTCCCAGAAGTCCATAATGGAACGGCCAGTCAAGAAACCAGAGCCACCTTCTCTACCGTTAAGCGACAAGAGATGTGCATAGCCATTGGAGTGAATAACGCCATGAAGGAGATGAGCCGTGTTCTCCAGCTGAGAGTAAACCCAGTCCTCTGTGTCCAGAGCCAAGCTGCACCAACTGCAATTTATGCCTTCGGACAAGTTCTGAGTATAACCACACCTCGAGCAAGCCTTTTGCAGCCCAATGGTGAGGCTCTTGCTGTCTCCTCCTGGTCTTCTTATGAGGAAGTGGTACCTCTTTTTGCAAACTGGATGGCTACTCCAACCTTCAAAACACACAACAATAAAAAAAAAGTTTGGCTTAGTATATGCATTCAACCTTATAGAAGCATGATGGAAAAAAAAGTTTCAAACTTTTAACAAAGAGGAATACCGACGACTCGGCAGTGGTCACAGTAAACAGATCTAGAGAATCTGGTAACATCCTCCTCCACAACGTCGACGGAGATGAGTCTGGAGGAGAGATCTGAACCGTCTGTCCAGTCTCCATGCCTGAGAAGGATCTGCCAAGTCCTCAAGCTAGAGAAGAGTGTGGAGGTAGGGAGAGTGACACGGGCGTGGCTCGCGAGGAAGGATATCACTCCATCGCGGAACGGCGACGTGCCGCATCTCATCTCTTCCGCCGGGAAGGTGGAGAAACGGTAGAGATGAGCGGAGATTTTGTTGGTACGCTTAGATCTCTTGGCCTTCCGACCGACATCCATCACCGCCATGACTGTAAGAAGCTTTTATTTAACACTAACGACAAGACAAAGGACAAACTTGGAACAAGACTAGAAACCCAAAGAGAGATATTGATACAGAAGAGGAGAGAGAGAGAGAACGGTGTTTTTGGTGGAAGTTTTGGCGGAAAGATTTTCCCTCTCAAACTGAGGATTAGGGTTTTGTTTGTTGTGGAGGTATTGACCAAAAGCTTGACCTCTTCTGAAAGGAAAAGATAAGAGAGAGAGAGAGGTGGGTCCTACTGATTGAGGCGGTTTTATATTTTCTTTTTCTACACGATTTATGTTTTTATATTTTTTCTCTCTTGTTCCTCTTTTGTTTATGAATTAAATTTTTATCTAATCCCAATCGACTCAAAGATGTCTTGGTGAATATATATTTAGCTTTTATATTTGTCATCATCCAAATACCTTTCTAGAGTAAGTCCAAACAACTTTTTTCTTAAAACACATTTGCACAGTTTTGGTCTTGTAAGTTTTATAATTGCTAGATCTTCAGTTATATTTTTAGAGTTTAAAAGTTGTAAAATATTATGTGTTTGTGTAATAATTTAATCATCTCAACTAGGCTTAACAATAATAATGATAGTTTTTTTTTTGTAATGATAATCAGCACAACGGTCCCATAATTCCAAAATTGTTATTTTTGCTAATTATAGTGATTTGAAATAAATATTACTAGATTTTAGATTATGATCCGTATGGAAAAAATTTTATTATAATTAAATATTTATAACTTCTATTTTTAAATTTATTTTTTCTTGTTTATATGTCATTTTGTAAATTTTCGAATGATTCCTAAAAAAAAAGAGATTATTTCGTAATCATCAAGGTTCTATAGGATCGTATTTAGTTATCATCAAATTCTAACTGCTTTTTAAAAATAATAGATTGTTATTAACTATTAGTAATTATTTAACATATTAAAAATATGATTTGGATTTTTTTTTGTTTAGTTTATGTTTATATTCAAATTGTAACTATCTATTTTATTAAAACAAAAGTACAAATATAAAATACCCTAAAACTTACACATTATTTAAAATTCAATGCTATTAAGAATTTAATTAATTTAACATAAAAATGCTTGTCTTTTCCATGTAATTAATGTTTTCCTAAAATAATTCAAAGTAGCTAGAATATAGGAAACAAATAATTAAATGATTATACTTATCTTTCAGGTAAAAAATTAATTAAATTAACTTAATGATTTAAAATATATCTACTATAGTCTTTTAAATTAAATTACGTTAACATAATTTTTTCTTTTAAAATAAAGACTATCAGAAAATTATGTTACATCAATATTTGTAATATAATTCTTTTGTCAGAATTTGTATTATAATATATATATATATATATATATATATATATAATATATAATGGTGAAAAACATTTAACTACATCAAGAAACAAATAAAAGAAAACATCCGCATGATCGTGTAGATCCAGCATCACTATAGTTTAAAATCTATCTATATTATTAAAAGTGAAGTATTAAATAGAAATAAACTTTAATTTACTATGTATTTACATTAGAATGCAATTGAAATATATATTGAACATATATGTAAGTATGTTTGTCTTTTTCTAATTTAAATAATAAATTTAAGTATTTAATATTTTTCATAACTGCAATAATAGATTTTCTTAATCAAATCTTAACCAAAATAGATTTCCTAATATATTTGGTCTTAACATATTAAATATTTTTAATATTTATTAGCAATAAATAATAAAATAAAAATTCCCACATCATAATCAATTTATATACGGTCACGGATTCACGGGTCAGATTCTAGAACTAAAAACAACAGCGCAAGATTATTTTTTTAACAAAATTATTTATTAGAAATTGTAGTTCCAAATATGTTTATAAAACAATAATGACTCACATCGAAATTATTTTAATTATAAATTTAAAATTTATATCAGAATATTTAAATTATTATAATGGCGAAGATTCATTTTCAATCTAAGTTTGTGTTTAAATATTATAAATACATTATTTAATATAAACAAAAAGACATAAAATAAATATCCGCCCGGTCGGACGGGTCAACGTCTAGTGTATTGTTATAATTGTTAGATTTTCATAACTTTTTTTATGTTATCAATTATAATTAATTATTTAAATTTTATATTCTAAAACATTGTAATTCAGTTTCTAACATATAAAATACACTTATTTTTGTTTTATAAAATATATGTATGTTATTTTGAACTCTATTGGAATATACAAGTTTGAAGACTTGAAGTGATTATCATGCTTCATAAGGTGGAGTGTTTAATTTTAGGGAAAACAGCCAATTTCACCGTGAACTAGCTTCTCCATTATTTTCAAAAACAAAATATTGGATCAAATCAAAACTACCATAAATTAATGGGCAATTCTCAATAATAATTCTCTTTGAAGTTTTTGTCCCAAAACTAACACCTCTAGATGAAAGTCACAAATATAACATTTGTTAATAGGTCACAAGACTTTATTACTCTCACCTATTAAATAATAAACAAAAAATTAAAAAAATTATACAGACTATTTCTTCTTCGACAAAGAAGACGACGACGAGATGATGGCGACGAGATGAGTTCATGCTTCTGATACCGCCGGAAACGAAATTCCGGAGAATCAGACTGTCTACTCTCTTAGTACAACAAATCGAAGCTTGTAAGTGTAAGTTTTGAATGATTACAATTCTGAAATTAGGGTTATCAAATAGAAATTTGGGAATTC
>JABAYD010040618.1:8003-19145 GCA_014822095.1 Diplotaxis tenuifolia | reverse complement strand
TGATTTTTTTTGTAAATTATCTTTATATGTAAAATTTTTGTATAATCTGTAGAATCGTGTATGTAAATTTATATTAAAAAATTATAAAATATTATTTAGTGTGAATGCATTTAAATAGAATTGGCTGAGAGTTGATGTGAAAGTGTGACGCGGCTAAACTGTCAACGCATTAAATGAGGAATGGCCATGCAATATTCGATGATGTTTTTGAAAAAAAAAAATTAATATATTTGGATGATATAGTTTGGCTACAATTTACCACACATCTACTTTTCTTTCTGACCATTAATATTAGGACTTTCTTTATTGCTCATATTTTGATCTAATAAATACTTAAAGGTATGTTTTCTTGACAATGAATATATATTCTAATTAATTTTTTTATTAAAAAACTAGGGGAAATAACATATAATTAGAACGACATGAATGAAATCCAAAAATATAATTATTTAGAGCTATGAGAAATAGTAAAACCAAAGTGATAGACGTAAATAACACATATTCGCTACACTAACATTAGAAAAGTGTACGGAAAACTGAGAACGAAGAATCTATTATAACACCATGCTAGAAGAGCTTCAGTTCTTGGTCTTCTGCGAGATCCAGTGAATGCTTCATGGTACTCTAATCTTTTCCAAAAGTATATTTGTCACTAGAATGTTTTAGGGTGACTGTGTATTTGTCCTCTTCAGTTGGATCATAAACATTCACTTTCATACTGTTCTTTAAACCTTCTTCTGTAACTCCATTCATCTTCTTGAGAATGAACTTAATTTGTTCTTTTGGTAACATCATATGGTGTGCAAAATCATTGTATGTCAGTTCTTTTGTTATATGATATCTTCTTGAGAATGATCTCAATTTGTTCTTTTGGTAACACCACATGGTGTGCAAAACCATTGTATGTCAATTGTTTTGTTATAATCATATGACGATGCAAAGGCTCACGAGTATTAATAGGATATAAAGCACCAATGATCTTTTTATCCATTTTTTCTAAAGAATTCTAAAGAAAAGAACCAGAAATAAAGCTTTTAAAAGTAAAAGAAAAAATGATATTTGTGTGATTCTATTTGTGTTAGACACACATATATATACAAAAATTCATATGCGAAGAAAGGAAATACATGGAAAATAGGAACTCCAAGGAAATCAAAATTATTCAGATTAAAAAATATGAAATCATCCATATTTTTGTTAAATGTTATATTAATTATGAAATAAAAATGGTAAACTGAAAAGCATTGTTTAGCTTGGGAAGCAAGTCAATCTCATGAGCAGAGAGGTATTTTAACATAAAGCATAACAATAAAGCATAACAAGAAGAATAGACATACATAAATAGGGAAATCTCTTGTTAACAAAACGTAAATTTATCTAATATTTTTATTGGAAAAATTGTGACATATGAATGCCCAAATTCAAATAAAAAAATGGGTTCTGACGTAAAAGCTCACCACATGGCTGGTTCTCGTAACAAACGGTATAAAATGAGCATGTCTTTTCCACAACATGCAGGAGGTTGCTTTTTCATGTTGGAACGTTGTGTCTTCTCTAACTATAGGGTCTTGAGAAATGAATGTAACACAAGTTGGTTTCTGAACTTCTAATCCCTGTGAGCTAGATATGAGTGAGAGGCTACTGGGAGAAACAGAGTTTTTCTTCTCATCTCATGGGTGACAGTGCGTTTAAAAAAAACTTCTATGTTTCATTACAACTTACTCTAACTATAAGATCTTGAAAAAAAACTTCTCTAACTATAGGGTCTTGAAAAATGCATGTAACACAAGTCACAACTTCTGTGTTTCATTACAACGGATCTATATAAAAAGCAAACCATTAAAACCAAACTGTCTCAAAAGGGAATACTAGTAAATGCTAACTGTCACTGACAGTAATTTCCCACAAATCTGATGCAAGAAATGAGACAATAAACAGATCTTTTAATGAGTAAAACGGTAATACAATGGTATCAAATGAGTAGAGATGGTTCCTGCCCACACAGATTCTGCAATCTCCTCCAGCCCAATCACTTGAGTTTCATTGCTGCAAATGATGCCGCCAGATCCAAAGCTGCGTTCACTTGAGACGCATCCGTTCCCTAAAACAAAAACAACATGCTCAAAAGTCAAGCTATGTTTCTGAGATGGAACTTAGTTTGAGATACACTAGCACATGATCCCTTTCAGACACATTACCTGTCCAGATGCGAGACCACTTTTCCCTTTCCCGCATCTCCCTTTTAGAGGACCCAATGCAGTAGTCAGCCACTCAGTGACGTCTAGTTGCTTGAACTTGTCAGATTTGTCTGGAACTCCTGCACACACAACCGCCTTGTTGGTCGTTTCATCTGTGCTGAACACCATTATCGACATCCCCTGCAAGATTCACCCATCAAACCCTTTAGTTAACTTTCTTTAACTTTTTTATTAAACTGATGCTTCAAGGAAATGGAGATTTACCTTCTTTTCCATAACTTTCGAGACAGCCTCTCGCACGGCAGCTGCATCAAGACCTACATCAAGCTGAATAATGCAGAATGTCTTCCCACCTGATGCCGCAGACTCTGCTGCTTCTGTTGCTACTTTCACAGATTTCTTTAGATTCTGCTCTGCTATTTTCTTCTGAGCTTTCCTCACTTCATTCTGCAATGTAAAAAAATAAAACATCCACCTCAATACTTCCTTTTACAAGACACAAGGCGAAGAATCTAATCAAACTAGACGGCAGAACAAAGCTAGCTGAAAGAGCTTACCTGAAGCAGAGCAATCTTAGCCCTTATATCTGCCTTTTTGGCTGCTGGCATAATTGCTGCGTCTACCTGGCTTTTCAAAGCAGCAACTTTCTGTGACCATGCAAAAACGAACACATCAAGTTTGGCATATATAAATTTTAGATTGTGAAGAGAGATAAGAGAGAAGAGAGATAACCTTTTCCAATGCACTCCCCTCCGCTTTGGATGCATCCTCAACTTCTTTTTCAAGTGAGGAGGCGACGTTCAATGCTTCAAAAGCACATTCGGTAGTCACCGCAGTTACCCTACGAATACCTTTAGCAATTCCCTCCTCTGATAGAAGAGCAAACGCTTTGGCCTCACGGGTGTTTGTTATGTGGGTTCCTGCAATATAATACAACAATAATCAATACTCTATTCAGAAAGATTAATCTCTAGGTCCAGAAATCCATCCCCCATGGAAACCAACCTCCGCAAAACTCAGAAGAAAGTGATGACCACTCATCATTTTCGGGATCAGCCAAGAGATCCTCGACCCGTCTCCCAATCGACACCACTCTGACAGGATCAGGGTAGACCTAACAAATAGAAGAAGGGAAAACGTTTTAGCAGTTCAAGGAAACTAAATATGCATTGCAAGAGAACTGGTGGACATCTTACTTCACCAAACACTGCTCTTAGACCTTTGATTTGCTTGGCTTCAGAAAGCACCGATTCCTTGGAAAATACTTCCAATTCATCCTTGATCTGTTTATTCACTATGGCTTCGATCTTTCTTAAATCTTCAGGGTCAACCGGCTTGCCTAAACAAAATTATGGAACCCGTTAGACAATTATAATAGACCATCTATATCAATGTGTAAAAGGCTTATTGGAGATTGTACCGTGGGAAAAATCAAAACGCAGTTTTTCAGGAAGAACTATTGATCCCTTCTGATCAATATGATCCCCCAGCACTTCCTGAATTCATGGAAAGTGAATATTTTAAGATCCAATCAAAAAAGTACATTTACCGTTTAGGTAACTTAAACTACAGAAACGATACCTTCAGTGCAAAGTTCAACATATGTGTACAAGTATGGTTAGGAGCGATGAGCTTACGTCTATCATAGTCAACCTACACACATAGGAAACGGATATGCAAACAATTCAGATAGTACCAAATGCGCTGCTGACTGAGACAAACACTGTATGATGTAGAGCGATACCTTGCAAGTCACTTTATCCCCCACAGATACCACTCCAGTTTCTTTCGAGAGATAGCCAATATGAAGAACGAAACCTCCAAATATTTGGACATTACATACGTTGAATGTACCAAAGGAACCTTCAATAAGTCCGGTGTCGAATATCTATTGCCAGAAAAAATGTTAGGGCACAATGTACATATAGGGAACTGTATCACCAGATAGACCTTATAAATCTAAAATATATGCAGGTGTAGACATACTATAGCAATTAGTTTCCAAATTGCCCGCCAATACGTAAGTTCAACCATGCAGTTCTAATATGATAGTGTCCATGGTATATATATATACCCAAGATGAACATAATGAATACTGGAGCTTCATGCCATCAGTCATATGATCAGAAATGAAAAACAGTCGGACAATTAAACTACACACAGTCGGACAATTAAACTACACATATCAAATAAAATTGATCACCTGACCACCCTGCTCAGCATAGAAACTAGAAGACGTCAATACTAGTCCAACGTTATCACCAGCAGCTGAACTGTCCAGAAAAGCAGAGCCAGTGTAGATAGCCTTTACTTCACTCTCGTGATCCTGTCGCAAAATAAGGTAGGACATTTGCTCAGCATATGCATAAATTAAGAAAAATCCATTTGCCACTCTGTGCCCTAACTTCTTTCTTTCAACTCCAACATAAGTAAAATTCAGGCCCCACATTCAATTTTGCTGGAATAAACGGACAAACCTGGAACCAAATGTATTTAAAAGAATCATCTGTTGCTAACACACCAGCCTTGTGCAATTTTGATGTAGCATCAGCATCCATAACAATGGAGCCACCAGCTTGCTACCAAAAATGGCATCAGAAGATCAGTCAATAAATAAATTTAAGTTCAAACGTCGACCATAGTCCCACGTAATCCTATAACATGTAAAAAAACAGTTGAAACACCTTATTCTGGGCACTTCTAGATCGTTCCCTCGCTTCTTCCATGGCTTTGTTGAAACCATCAACATCAACCAGCAACCCTCTTTCTTCAGCCATCAACTGAAGCCCGAGAATGAAAGTTATACATAAACACATAAGCTTCCCGATATAACAACGAATAACCTTAGTACCTGAGTCAAATCTAATGGGAAACCATAAGTATCCCACAAGACAAAAGCATCCTGCAAAGAGAAGACGGTTTGTTGAGATGAAAATGCAAACATCATAGATGAAAATACTGCAACATCTAGTTAGATACGTACCTCTCCACTCAGTGTATTCCCTTGAACTGCCTTTCCAGCTTTCTGAAATTTCTCAATTCCCTGCCATGAAAAGTTTATCTAATCAATCTAAATGTTCTTATATACACCTATATATGACAATGAAAAGTTTAACATATCAAAACAATTCATCTTTCAGAAAATGGTATGCTGAAATTATGGCAAATTGAATGATGGCGAAACTGGAAATAGTATTATACAAAAAAGGTGTCACTGATATTGAGCTACAAATTGGTGAGCCAGTCCTCACCTTCGCCAAGGTCTTGCAAAAGCTGTCTTCCTCTTCTTTTATTATCTCTGTGATCTTTTTCTCATGTTCCTTCAACTCTGAAAAGGTATCACCCATCACTCGAATAACAGAACTGACTAGTCTGCATGTTAAAAGCGCAAACTGATTAGTGTCAAACGCATACGGAACTACGGAACTATGATGCGTATAGAAACATATGCAGCATTTACAAAGGTGCAAGGAAAAAAAAACATGTTCCAGAACCAAAGAGTAATATTGAGACAGCCCAAAAGACAATCAAGTGTAGTTTCCTACCCGTTGAAAAACCCTTCCTCAGCTTTTAGGATCTCTTTTCCATATCGAACTGCTCGCCGAAGAATACGCCGCAGAACATACTCACGGCCCTCATTACCTGCAAGATAGTATGCATCAGACGGCATTTGTTAACCAACGAGAAAGAAAATAGCAGAATACAAACCCATCATGTTCAACTTAGAATAGATGAACCAAACACACTTTTGTTGAACAGGTGGACGTATAAACTCAAATAAATGGTCTAATACTAAGACGTTTGCATAAAATGAGAGAAGAAATTATGGCTATACCAGGACGAGAGCCATCCGCGATAGCAAATGACAGCGTTCTAATATGATCCGCAACAACTCTGTAAGCCATGTCAACTCTGTCGACATCTTCCACACCAACTTTTCCCGAATATGGCCTGGCTCCTGTGGCCTAAAAATGTGAAAGCATGAACAACTCAACTTAAGATTTACCGCAAATAGGGGAAAATGACTAATTAGAACACTGTTAAGTTTCTCTCAATGCGAAAAATTCATGAAGGACATAATCTCCAGGATACCCACATTATGATGCCTTGATCATTATTCTCCAAATTAATTAAAACAGACATACTCAAAACAAATGACAGTGTCATTGTAACCTCCCGCATCAAATAGGCTAAAATTAAAATTCAAAGAACTACTAAGACCCATAAGACGACAAAAGCATCCCTGAGAGGAGCCACCGAATAGTAGCTCGATAAGTTAACAGAACATAAAACCTTAAAGTTACACAAATTACCTTCTGAATGTCATCAAAAATAGGTATGAACACATCTGTATCGTAGTTGCTCATTTTGTTCTGAAGAACCGATGTTAACCTCTCGAAACCCATTCCAGTATCGACATGCTTAGCAGGGAGAGGTTTTAGTGTGCCATCACTCTCTCTGTTGAACTATTTTGAAAATATAGTGATTGGCCTCGTCAGAGAACACAATTGAGGATATAATAACGAAGGAAAAGAAGTAAAACAATGCGACTAGAGACGTAATGTAGAGGTTCTGTAAAACACGGCGATACATAGATGAAAAGTATTAAAATGGAACTAAATTAAGAAATGGAACTAACGTACCTGAATAAACACAAGATTCCATATTTCCAAACAAGTTGGATCGTCATTGTTCACTAAAGATGCAGCATCACGGTTACCAACACGATCATAATGTATCTCAGTACAAGGTCCACACGGACCTGTGTCTCCCATTTCCCAGAAGTTGTCCTACAGTTTCACCAAAAGTTATATGAAAGAACGGTAGCATTAGAAAATCCTGAGTCTTACATTTCGTACAAAGATTTTCAATGGAAATCATAAAACAGTGTTTAAAGCCCGCCAGCCACCAAAACATGATGGCTTAATTCTACCACAAAACGCATTCATGCATAAACAGTCAGAGTAGTTATCATTGACAAAGCAATGTGTCGATATATACAAGAAACACCACTACGGAAGAAACCTTAGCGAAGAGAGAATCAAGAAGTAGCAGATTTCATATAAAATAAAGGAATAGTAAAGTAACATACTTTGCAACCAAAAGGTAGCACACGTCCAGGTGGAAGAAACTTCAGCCATATATCCCGAGCCTCATTATCAGGTTGAAGTCCAGCTTTCTCATCACCACCGAAATAGGTAGCATAAATTCGATCAGTAGGTAGCCCATAAACCTGAGGCATAAACTCGATCACTCAATAACAATAGAAGGAATCACTTAACAAAAATACGACATACTGTTGCAAAGGAACTCAATCAAAACACACAGCCCAATCAAAAGAAAAGAAAGACTTGACAAGACTGTGACATACTGTTGCATGAGAGAGAAGAGAAATAATACTTCAAAGAAATCCATAAGAAGTAAACAACGATAAACGCCATTCTCTACATGTGCCAGAAGAAGAGACGTACTCTTTGAACCATAGAGTAATTGAAAACACAAGACCCCAGTGGTTGAAATTACCTTAGTCAAGAGCTCCCAAGCCCACTCAATTGCTTCCTTCTTGAAATAATCTCCAAAAGACCAGTTACCAAGCATCTCAAAGAAGGTGTGATGGTAAGTATCTTTTCCCACATCATCAAGATCATTATGCTTGCCACCAGCACGAATACACTTCTGGGTGTTACATGCCCGGGTTAGCTTACTGAGCTCCGTATTCGGGTCAGCCGTTCCCAAAAATATTGGCTTGTATTGATTCATTCCTTAAATACAAAAAAAAAAAGAGAGAGAACTGAATTTAACATACACAGCTAATACTGAGATAGTATGAATCTCCCAAACTACAAACGCTTAATCAATTGGGAGTGAATAGATCCCAAAGCTTCGAAACTCAATGAGTGAACAAATCTTTTCAACTCCACAATTAGAATATGATACGAGATTTAATCTGATTCGATAAAACTAAGCGATCGAAATTAACATACAGAGCTAAGAATCAATAACAAGTTATTTGAGACAGTGTCTAATCTATAAACCCTAAATCAATTGATAGAGAATAAATCACAAAGATTCTCAAACAATGAATAAACCAATCATCTCAACTAGTAGATTGATCTGATACGATAAAACTTGGCTGACGGAAGGTTCGTACCGGCGTTAGCGAAGAGGAGAGTGGGATCATTGTGGGGAACGACGGGGCTCGATGGCCAGAACTTGTGACCTTTCGTCTTGAAGAAATCGAAATACGTATCCCTGACGGTCTTGGCAGGCCATTGAATCTCCGATGATGGTTCGGATCCCGGCATGACTGCGGCGGAAGAAGAGAAGCGGAAGTGAGGGAGAAAAGGGCGGCTGAGACTGGAAGAGAAAACCCTAGGCGGAGAGGAGGATTTGAGAAGAAGAAGCGAAGCGTTTAATCTCATCCAAACACCTCTTTCTCTCTCCTACTCTCTGCCGTTCGATTTTATATTATCCGATCCCTTTTCCTTCACATATTATTAAACACCAAAACAAAAGAAAATGTTTTTTTTTTGTCACGATAAAAAATGTATTTATGGGACAAGAAATGTTTTTCTTCATATATGGTTGATCTAATTAAATACATGGTTTTCATTAAGATTGAAATTAGTACAGTTGTTAAAAATCTATCTTCTAAAGAAGAGTTTCTTTCCTATATAAATAACCACGTCAGCTCATCTCGGCGTGCTATGTGTCCAAAATCCAAATATACTATGTTTCACTTGGTTTCACCAGATATGGGTTTTGTGTGTTCTCTGGTCCAGGGTAAAATTCGCAACTTATCCCGTGAAATGTGTACATCGCATCTCCTTTTTCCCTACAAAATTAGGGTTCTTCGTCTGGACTGCCGCTAGTTGTCATGTGGCGATTCAGTTCGGCTGTATTCATTGCATCCATCAGGTTTCTACGATAGAAACGACCCTCCACCAGCAATCCAAACACATGTGAGTATCTATGGGTTCGCTTCCATCCTCTGAAAATCATGCACAAACCTCTCTCACCATACTAAACTCGAATCTCTGTGTAGGTTGAGCTGGAGCAGAAGGCTAAGGCTATCCATGAGGATATAACAAAACATGTGAGTATCCATCTCTCTGAAATCAAATAAATTGAATACTTCATGTTCATAAGACACTCTTTGTTTTTGGTATTGCTTCTCACATTTTTTCTGTGAATATATCAGTTGATTACAAGGCAGCTTATCATCCTGCATAAACACATCAACTGTACTAATGATTAACCACCCATACGTCGCTATTATAAAGATTGGTTTGATTCGAAAAACATTTTCTTTATAGCTTAAAGTCATCTTGAGACTTC
The DNA here is from genome assembly GCA_014822095.1 of Diplotaxis tenuifolia. Taxonomy (NCBI): domain Eukaryota; kingdom Viridiplantae; phylum Streptophyta; class Magnoliopsida; order Brassicales; family Brassicaceae; genus Diplotaxis; species Diplotaxis tenuifolia. Next base: position 9,609 of record JABAYD010040618.1, on the reverse strand, counting down.
AAAATTTTAGATTTATTGGTCAGGTAACTTCTTCTCATAAAAAACTTCAGCTCTGAAGTTGGTCGAGGAACATAGAATTCAGTTGTTTGTGAGGTAGTAATCAGAGAAGAGAAGGTGTTGAAAGCGAGTGTGGCTGCTTTAGTGGAGCTTAATATGCTCAAGAACCTCAAATGTTCTGTTGTTGTAGGCTTTCTAGGTGGATTTAACATTGACACAAGCAACATAGTCTTTGATGTATTCATAGCTACTTGCAAATATCCAACTCAAAATGTGGATAGTTCTTGATGCATCGCAGTGATGGAAACCATAGATGGGATTTTGGCTGAACATCTCCGGATTAGAGAATTTTTCTCTGAGATCAAAATGACGCCAAAAAGAAGAGAGGACGAGGAGGGATGTCGCAGAAGAAATGGAAGTGGAAATCGGTGTCGAGATATATGGTGGAAAATGTTTCTTTGTTTTGTCGCAATAGTATGAGGACAAGTTCAATGACTTAAACAAAAGGTACAAGAGTGTCAACAACATTATTGGGAAAGGAACGTCATGACGTGTCTTAGAGAATGGCGGCTTGCTCAAGACAATGGATCATCTCAGTTCCAATTTGAAAGACGAGGGTAAGAATGTGCAAACTCTAAACATCTATTCTTCAACGAAATGTGTCTGTATTACAACCGCTACGACTATCTGGACCAACTCAGCCAGATTACGAGTCATCATCATCTAGAGCAGCATAACTGTTTTCCGCGGCAGAGTCAGGAAAAATGGTGAGAACATGGAGAGTGAGGAAGAGTCAAAAACGGTGTGGTTTGGAGTCGAAGATGGAAGAGACAAGCAAGAAGCGGATGAGGGAAGGGGCATAGGCGGAGGTGAAGCAAATGAGAGAGGAAGCATCGTGTGTGTAGGATGATCCGGTGAAGAGAGTGTGTGAGAAGAATGTGAGGATGATGGAGCTAGTGGAGAGGAAAATTGGGTACAAGAGTGAGCTGGTGAAGATGGAGAAGCAGAGAGTGAGGTCAGAGGTGGATGAGATATAGCAAAAAAAGAGAAAGAACTTAGATAAGGCTAAGCTAGAGAACCAGCGACGAACGCTTGAGATGGAGAGATGGTTCTGATTATGAGGTGGAGAGAGATTGAGTTGGCGGAATTAAATCCGTTAGGTAACAACTTGAATGTAATTCTGCAACGTGGTAAGCTGGATAGTGTTACAATACTCGCATCGTCAATTTCATAAGTAAAGTTAAAACGTATTTGCATGATTGGTTAGTAAAGATTAAGCGTATCTTGAATTATATTTTTTTGAGCTTGGTACAAAAAAATTCATCAAATAAAATTTGATCAAAATACATAATATAATCTAACAATAGTTAGCTTTAAAATAAATATATAATTTTTATAAGAAAATAATGAAAAATTTACTATAATATTATCATTTTAAAAATAGTTAATATAATGAATTTTTTTATATCAATAAATTCAAACTTTGAAAATTTTAAAATTTATGAAAAGCCACAAAAAAAAAATTATAGAATTAAAGCTAGGATTTTTTTAAAAAATCTATATAAAAATAAATAAAAACTAATAATGAAATTTAGTGAAACGCATATCA
>JABAYD010040576.1:0-10459 GCA_014822095.1 Diplotaxis tenuifolia | reverse complement strand
AATAAACATTTGTAACAAGTTCTAGATCCATAGATTTTATAATAAATATGATTCATATAGATCATAGGTTCTAGATTAATATATTTGAGACAAGTTTTTAAATCTATAGGTTTCATATATTATAAGATTCATATAGATCCAAGATATGGTGTTCATATAAAACTATGATGTTCTTAGGTTCTTAAGCTTGATTAGTTTACCTTATGAACAACAAAGAATCTGGATGGACCACCGTGAGAGAGAGAAGGAGATCCGCGGATGGAGGTGTTCGAGAGAGGCTGAGAGCTGGCCGGAAAAACCGTGCGAGAAGGAAGATGGCCGGCGGAGAGAGGCTGAGGGCCGGAGGAGCTAGCCGGAGAGGAGATCGTCGGTGGAGAGAGATTTCTAAGATGGAGAGAGCTCGTGCTTATAACGTGTTATGAAATGGGAGAAATGATTTGAGAGAAAAGTGTTGTGTGTCTTTCTCATTAGCATATGCCACTTATATATAGTGGAGAAAAAAAAGGTTTACATGAGGAGAAAATATCTAGGCACTGAATGAACTTTGACCATATTGATTACATGATATTATACATATAAGATATAGTCTAAGTTCTTGATAGTATGGCTGGACAGATGTGAACCTCCATGGACTTCTCCTTGCAATCGGTTATGGGCAATCCACACAATGAATTTATAACAACTTTGGTGTTTTCTTCTAATATTTTCAATTTTTTTATAAAATCAAAGACGAAGTTTTGAGTGGTATGAAATTGTGTCATGGTAAATGATTCTTTACTGTATTTTAGTTTGACAATTGAGTGAAGAAAGATACAGAAGCAAGCAACTCTGTAATTTATTCAAGTAAATATTCTATTTTAACGGTTCACCATATTCCACAAGTACGTGCTGCAAAGAAAGTAGTTGAGAGAATAAATTTTAAACCGAGCAACATCCCATCCATCTAAGTATGGAATTCTTGGGTTAAGAGCAAAATTACCAAAACTTTTTCGGTGAGTTATCTACAACTAAATAACTTTCATCCTATGATCATGTCTTATAGATTTAATCATTGTCATATTTATATTGTAGAAAATTAGTGACAAGTACAGAGAGATGAGAAGAAATCAGATTCTTCACACCACCAATCCCAAAGAAATGTTTCGTTTAGCTGAAGATATGATAAAACATCTATATATTGTACAGCTTGTAAGAGAAAAATTGTACTGATATATGTTTGTTTTTATACAAAAAAAAGAGTAAAAACCCAAGTAAGATGAGTAGGAGTAAGTTATGGATTGCCGGACACACTCATGCTGATGGTAGACCTGTGAAGGCCTGGTTTGCTGAGACTATTGTAAGAATTATGCAAGTTGTATATTGTGTATAACTAGTAGATTATGTCAATGAATTATTTTGTGCTTAAATGAATGTATCAGGAACAAATACAGTCACTTGATATTCAGATGGACTCAACATCAGTTCCTGATAACATAAGGGAAGATGTTGTGAGCAAGGTTTTGGGAAAAGAAAAACCTGGATGAGTAAGAGGGTTTGTAGAGGGATTACGGCTACTAAACTAGCATTTCTGAAATTTAGAGACACAAAGATTGCAGAAATAAAAAAGTGAGATCTAAGAGTTAAAGGGCATAGTGCAAGACTTAGCTAGGAAGAAGGTAATCCTTTACATTTGGTCAATTAGTTTTAACACACATATGATTTCCTTGGCCTTCTCTCAGAAAAGTAAAGGTGATGCTGAAACATCTGAGAATAGTGGTGGATTCAAAGAAAGAGCCAGAATGCAAATACTAGGGGATTGGATCAAAAAGGAATTGTACCATGCCTTACAATAATCCCAATAGTTAAACGGGACATTGCAACAAGGGAGATTTTTAAGATCTTCTGGAAAATTTAGATTGTTGTTAAGATCATATTCCCAATCACATGGCGCAATGATTTTATGATTGTGAAGGTGGAATAAGCAGCATCAGTGTGATTTTTCGTTTAGATAAAAGTGTTTGAAGGATACTGAATCTGTGATTTCCAAAATAGTTTGAAAGAATAACACAGTTTTATCAGTACTATGTGGTTTGAAAAAAATATTTTTGCCAAAATATTTTTCGATTGTTAAAAAGGATCATTGTGTATATAAAATCCCTTTTCAATATTTATAATATTTTGATATATATGTTTTTCAAAATACTCAGATGGAGTGTTTTGGGGAAATCTCCTTCAGAATAATCTGTGAATTATTTGAAGGTTTTGAAACAATTTTTGAGGTCTGGTTTTCTTTTGAAATCATTTTTGAAGGGACCTCATTATATTTTGAAATACTTTGTGAAGGGAAGTTTTTGGAAGATTCTCCCGACCCTTGCTTTGAAAAACTAAGCTCAAAATCTTTTTTGCAATTCTAACATTTGACTCATGACAGCCTTTGGAGATTGAAACGATTTTGGGGTATTCAGTATTTCTTCTTTTTAAGTACTCTTTTTGTAACTGAGATCCATGGTTCTATTTTTTGGTGAGTGTTTGTAGGTTCGGGGTTTTCTGAGATTGGCTCCAAGGAAATTCCTTTGCCTTTGTCAATTATCTTCTTCGGAGGCATTATACCTATTTTGGAGAAATTCTCGTGTCAAGAAATCTGGTACAAAGTTTGAATCTCCTTTTTTAAATTCAATTTCAAAGTAAAAAATACTCAAAATAGTTTTCCACCGCGCACATAATTTTTTTGATGCAAGGTATTTAACATCTTTTTGTAAAACATCTTTAGCACTTTTGCAATCAATTCGTAAAAGAAATCTTTTATTTAAAAGATCGCTTTGAAATTTTTGTATACATAAAACTATACTCAAAATTTATTTTTTAATAGTAGAAAAGTTCTTTTAGGTATCATTCCAATGTGATGATACAATAATTTCACGTCCATCTAAATTCTTTTGTTTAAGAATTCCCCCATATCCCACATTAGAAGCAACAGTTTCTATAATTTTCTCTAGATCTGGGTCTGCTATGTGTAGACATCGGATTTCTAACACCTGTTTTTTTTAATTTTTTGAACAATTTCAGTATGTTCTTATGTCCAAGGAACTGGATTTTTTTTAGAAGGTTGTGCAAAGGTTTAGCTATTCTATTAATATTAGGACATATATCTAAAATATAATTGAGACTTCCAAGGAACCTTTGTAATTGTGTTTTATCAGTAATTTTGTCTGGAAATTGATTTGCAAATTCTAAAGATATTTCAATAGGGGTTATCATACCTTGTGATATATAGTGACCTAAAAATCTGATTTTAGTTTGAAATAGGGACATTTTTGTTTTTGAAACAACGAGACCATTTTTTCGCAACATAATAAAATGTTTTGAGATTGTTGAAGGGTTCATCTATAGAATTTGAAAATATTAGTATATCATCAATGTAGACAATGCAAAATTTTGAATAGTCAGAGACTATATCATTCATGATTCTTTGAAATTCAGAAGGTGCGTTTTTTAAGCCAAATGGCATTACATTCCACTAGTATTGTCCGAAAGGAACTGTAAATGCAGTTTTATAACAGTCTTTTTCAGATATTTGAATTTGCCAAAATCCAGATTTTAGATCAAACTTCGAGAATATGTGGGTAGAGTAAAGTCTTTGAAGTAATCTTTTTATTTGGTATTGGATATCTAATCCATTTTAAAGCAGTGTTTAAGGGTTTGTAATATATTACTAATCTTGGGGTTCCTCTTTCAATTTCAGAATTTTTCTTTACACAAAAGGTGGCACAAGACCAAGGAGATCTTGATTTCGAGATAAATCCTTTTTCTAGAAGATCAGCGATCTCTTTTCTACAATGTTTTTCTAATTCTAAGTTCATTTGAATTGGACGAGCTTTTGTGGGAATCTCTTTTTCAAAAAAAAATTCTTCATAGGGTAAATCAACAGTATATTGTTTTCGATACCAGGAGGCTGTTGGTAAATCTGAACAAATTTCTTTCTCAAATAACTTATTTAAGTTTGAGATTTTTTCTTTTATCTCTTTTGAATCTAGGGTTTCTAAGGTTTTCTGAAGTAAGACTTCTGATTTTAAATGTTTTAGGTGAAAAGTTTTACTATGGATTACAGAGTGTATAAAGTTTTCATGTATCGAACATGCTTTTATTAGATTTAGACTTTGCTTTTTTGGAGTTTCGAGAAATTTAAAAGATAGTTTTATCTTTTGAATTTAAAGGAAATTTCATCATCCCTAACTTTTTATGGTGTGATTAAATTAATAAATGGTGTTCCTAAAATAACACTTTTATATATGTCATTTGTGAGAACAAATGCAGTTTTAATGAGGACATTTTCTTTTAGTATTGAAGCTTCTACTTTAGATATTATACGAAGTCTAAAGTTATTTGCAGCAGAAATTTTTTCTCGAGTTTCTAGATGAAAACATTTAGGAACCAGACCTGATGCAGTTAAGATCTACACCAGTGTCGAACAACGCAATTGTATTATTTTTTTTAATTTTTAGAAATAAACAATAGTAATTGTAATTATATATTTTCGAGAAGTTATTTCTCTTAGAACAAAAAGAAAATAATTTGGGGCCATGTCTTGAGATTTAATTTGTTCTTTGAGATTTTCATCTTCATTATCTAAGCAATCATTTTCTTGTTCTTCCAAACTTGAATCATGATCACCTTTGATAGATGATATAACTGAGTGAAAATACTCAGAATCTTGTTTTTTTTTTCTTTGAGGATTTTTAGATCATTTTTTACTTCTTTGATTTCAATTCTAAGATTCGAGGTGTCTTTCTTTTGCAAATAAATTGATTTTGTAATAAATTCATTTTGTAAATTTATTACAAAATCTGAACCAACAAGTCCAACTTTCTCTGCCATTACAGATAACATGTTAAATGAATTAAATTTTTTAGAAAAGGAATTTTCGATTAATAAAGAATTTTTAAGAAATGAGTTCTACTGTAAAAATAATACTCTAAAAAGGCTTTGGTTCTTCAAAAACTTTTTAAAAGACAGAAATATCATTCAAAATGAATTTTACAATTATCTTCAAAAACATAAGGTACAAATTTTATTTTTCAATTGGTTTGAAGATTATGCTTCCAAAAATAAAATAAAATTCCCATTTTCTAAAACAGAAAATCTGATTACCAATCGCAATCAAACTCCTGAATGGGAAACACTTGCTAATGGTAAAATTATTCGGTCCAACCATCCTCCTTCTCAAGGTATTAAACTAGAATGGTTAGGAACCCAAATTGAAGCAATTCCTTTCAAACGACCCCAAGAAGATGATAAAGCTAATATCAAAAATATTATTACCCAATATTTTTTTGCAAACACTAATCTTGGTACAATAAGTAAACAACTTGATAGAATTGAGATATCTATTCAAAATCAAAACGCTATTCCAATACAATCTCCTGCTGAGAAGAAAAACAAAAGTCCAATGTTCAAACCTTTCCAAATTTCCAATTCAAGCGTCAAAACTTACCAAGATACAAACTTTGAATTCATTCGTGCTCTCCAAAGCATTTTAAGTAAAGTTGAAATATGAGACAGTTCCATGCCACATAATTTTGATATCCCGGATACTCCTACTTCCAAAATCCAAATAAACACTCTAGGACAAGATCCAGAGATTGGTGAATGCTCTGATCAAAAAATTCTATCCCATAAATAAACCGTCTTGATTGGCAAAACCACCAAGATCGCCAACTAATATCTGCCCCTGATCTAGGACAAATCCAACCAATAGAGCAATCTAGGTTTAACTCATCATCGGTCTATGAATGGAATATTGATGGCATATCTGAATATAATATTTTATGTTTTCCCCAAAAAATGACAATGGCCGCAAACACATATAGAACCCAAATAGGAAATGAGGATAAAACCATAGTTGAGTTCCTTATATCTGGTTTCTCAGGACAACTTAAAGGATGGTGGGATAATTACCTAACCAATCAACAACGAACAGAAATCCTCGATTCAATTAAAACGGATGAAGATAATGTTCCAATCCTAGATAATCTCGGAAACCCTAAACAAGATGCTGTCACTACATTAGTCATAGCTATAACTTTACATTTTATAGGGGACCCATCAGTTCTTAGAGATAAAAATGTTGAACTTCTTTCAAATCTTAATTGTAAAAAACTAAGTGATTTCCATTGGTACAAAAATACTTTTCTCACTAGAGTGTTGCTCCGTCAGGATTCTAACCAACCTTTTTGGAATGAAAAATTCCTAGCTGGCCTTCCTACACTCTTAGGAGACAAAGTTAGAAACAAAATTAGAGATTCCATGGGAACCCAACTAATAGATTATGATGATTTCACTTATGGAGCATTGGTTAGTATTATCCAACAAACAAGTCTGAGGATATGTCAAGACCTTAAACTCCAGAAACATCTCAAGTGGGAACTCAAAAGAACAAAAGTAGAATTAGGGTCATTCTGTAAACAATTTGAAATAGATCCAAACCATGGTAGTAAATCTTGTGTAGGAGATTGTAACAAAAACTATTATTCTAAAAATAAGCCTAGAAAAATATTCTAAAAATCATAGGAACTTTAAAAATCGTGAGAATTCTTGGGAAAAATCCCAAAGAAAATCCCCTTCAAAAGAAACCCAAGGCAAAAAAAACCTTCTATAAAAACCTTACATGCTTCAAATGCATTAAAAAAATTCACACCTCAAAGTTTTGCCGCTTTAACCGCAAAATCCAGGAACTAAACCTCGGAGAAGAAATTTCAAGTAAAAATATCTAATCTCTTACCAGACGATTCTTCTTCATTGTATGGCTCTGACTCATCCATAGCTTCTGAAAACCCCCTTCAAGTTGATGAACTAAATAGTTCATCTTCCAGCTCAGAGTCAAATGAAAAGAATATCTATGTCCTCACCAAGCATAAAACAAAGATTTCTTGAAAAAATCCTTTCCTCTTTAATCGAAGAAAATGTTGAAAACACACATAATACTCAAACAACCCATGGTCCGACTTCCTCCAAATCCTCTTATGATATAACCACCATTCTAAATAAAAGAAAAAAAGACACCTCGAAAACAACAAAACAAGATCTTAGGATTGAAATAAAAGAAGTAAAAAAAATGATCTAAAAATCCTCAAAGAAAACCAAAAAAAAAGATTTTGAGTATTTTCACTCAGTTATATCATTTGTCAAAGGTGATCATGATTCTAGTTCGGAAGAACAATAAAATGATTGCATAGATAATGAAGATGAAAATCTCAAAGAACAAATTCAATCTCTAGACATGGCCCCAAATGACTTTCTTTCTGTTCTAAGATAAATAACTTCTCGAAAATATAAAATTAGAATTACTATTGTTTTTTTCTGAAAATTACAAAATTGATAGAATTGCCCTGTTCGACGCTGGTGCAGATCTTAACTGTATCAAGTCTGGACTAGTTCCTAAATGTTTTCATCTAAAAACTCGAGAAACAATATCTGCTGCAAATAACTCTAGACTTCGTATAATATCTAAAATAGATGACATATATCAAAGTGTTATTTTAGGAGCACCATTTATTAATTTAATCACACCATACAAAGTTAGGGATGATGAAATTTCTTTTAAAATTCAAAAGATAAAATAATCTTTTAAATTTCTAGAAACTCCAAAAACGCGAAGTCTAAATCTAATAAAAGCATGTTCGATATATGAAAACTTTATAAACTCTCTAATCCATAGTAAAATTTTTCACCTAAAACATTTAAAAACAGAAGTCTTACTTTAGAAAACCTTAGAAACCCTAGATTCAAAAGAGATAAAAGAAAAAATCTCAAACTTAAAGTTATTTGAGAAAGAAATTTGTTCAGATTTACCAACAACCTTTTGGTAACGAAAACAACATATTTTTTATTTACCCTATGAAGAAAATTTTGTTGAAAAGGAGATTCCCACAAAAGCTCGTCCAATTCAAATGAACTCAGAATTAGAAAAACATTGTAGAAAGAGATCGCTGATCTTCTAGAAAAATGATTAATCTCGAAATCGAGATCTCCTTGGTCTTGTGCCGCCTTTTATGTAAATAAAAATTCTGAAATCGAAAGAGGAACCGCAAGATTAGTAATAAATTACAAACCCTTAAACACTGCTTTAAAACGGATTAGATATCCAATACCGAATAAAAAAGATTTACTTCAAAGACTTTACTCTACTAACATATTCTCGAAGTTTGATCTAAAATCAGGATTTTGGCAAATTCTATATGAAAAGACTGTTATAAAACTGCAATTACAGTCCCTTTTGGACAATATCAGTGGACTGTAATACCATTTGGCTTAAAAAACGCACCTTCTGAATTTCAAAGAACCACGAATGATATATTCTATGACTATTTAAAATTTTGAATTGTCTACATTGATGATATACTAATATTTTCAAATTCTATAGATGAACACTTCAAAAATCTCAAAACATTTTATTACATTGCGAGAAAAAATGGTCTCGTTTTTTTCAAAAACAAAAATGTCCCTATTTCAAACTAAGATTATATTTTTAGGTCACTATATATCACAAGGTATGATAACCCCTATTGAAAGATCTTTAGAATTTGCAAATAAATTTCCAGACAAAATTATTGATAAAATGCAATTACAAAAGTTCCTTGGAAGTCTCAATTATGTTTTAGATTTCTGTCCTAATATTAATAGAATAGCTAAACCTTTGCACAACCGTCTAAAGAAAAATCCAGTTCCGTGGACAAAAGAACATACTGAAATTGTTCAAAAAATTAAAAAAAAACAGGTGTTAGAAATCTCATTTCTACACATAGCAGACCCAGATCTAGAGTAGAAACTGATGCTTCTGATGCGGGATATGGGGGAATTCTTAAACAAAAGAATTTAGATGGCCGTGAAAATATTGTACAGTTCACATCATCACATTGGAATGATACCCAAAAGAACTATTCTACTATTAAAAAAAGAAATTTTGAGTATAGTTTTATGTATACAAAATTTTCAAAGCGATCTTTTAAATAAAAAAATTATTTTACGAATTGATTGCAAAAGTGCTAAAGATGATTTACAAAAATATGTTAAAAACCTTTCATTAAAATAAATATTTGCGCTGTGGCAAGCTATTTTGAGTAATTTTGACTTTGAGATTAAATTTATAATTTCTTGACACGAGAATTTCTCCAAAACATGTATAATGCCTTCGAAGAAGATGATTGACAAAGGAAAATGAATTTCCTTGGATCCAATCTCAGAAAAACCCGAACCTACAAACACTCACCAAAAAACAGAACCATGGATCTCAGCTACAAAAAACATACTAAAAAAAGAAGAAATACTGAATACCCCCAAAATCTTTTCATGAGTCAAATGTTAGAATTGCAAAAAGATTTCGAGCTTAGTTTTTCAAAGCAAGGGTCGGGAGAATCTTCCAAAAACCTCCCTTCACAAAGCATTTCAAAATATAACGAGGACCCTTCAAAAATGATTTCAAAAGAAAACCACTCGCCCGAGACTAGCAACTAAAAAAACCGAATTTTGATTTTGATCCGGATTTAACAGTGGATTCTCTCATCAGTGCTGATAAGCGTAGCTGGAATATGAAGGCTATTCAAAATTTGGTAGATCCTCAGGATTTGAGAATAATAGAGAGTATACCTCTCACCAGAAATTTTTTGGACATTAGGCTATCAAATTGAAAGGGTATATCCAGATAAGGGACGACCTACGGAGATTCAAGGACCCACGGTGGATGTCTTAAAAGCTTTTTGCTGGAAAATCCGGTGTCCTTCTAAGATAAAGCATTTCTTGTGGCAATTATTATCGGGATGTATTGCTGTCCGGAAAAATCTCCAGGCGAGAGGGATAAATGGGGATTTAGGCTGCGATAGATGTGGTGCAGAGGAGGAAACGATAAATTATGAGTTTTTTGAATGTCCGCCAGCGCGTCAGATCTGGGCGCTTTCCAGAATCCCTTCCAATCCAATAATTTTTCCAACGGATTCAATTTTTACGAACATGGATCACTTATTTTGGAGGGTTACACCAAAACTGGAGGATGATCATTTCGCTTGGATATTGTGGTATATTTGGAAAGCACGAAACAGTAAAATTTTTAGTAACTTAGACATTGATCCGAAAGACACACTTACACGGGCAGAAACAGAATCAACCTTGTGGAAGGAGGCACAGGTGAAGAATAGTCAGAACGCAACGCAACAGCTAATGGTCGAAGCTTTACCGGTCATCCCGGGGCGTTGGTGTTTTGTGGATGGTTCATAGAAAGAGAATGATCGGTTTGACGGGCAAGGATGGTATAGTACTTTTGAAGGTTTTGTGGGTTTGATGGGTGCACGAAATGTCAGAGCCAGCATATCACCTCTACACTCAGAGGCAGAAGCACTTATTTGGGCGATGGAGAGTGTGAGGGCTGAAACTCACCTCTATATTTTTAGTAACAGGTTAGGTTTAGGGAGAAAACGTGGGTTGAATCCCG
>JABAYD010040568.1:0-10630 GCA_014822095.1 Diplotaxis tenuifolia | reverse complement strand
GGCGGGTTGGGCGGGGCGAGTTTGACCCGCTTCCCAACACCAGGCGTAGTTAATTGCTGTTATTTTCCAAAATAAAATTACATAATTACATATAATACATTTATATAGATAGTGACATTTTATATCATCAAGTCAAAACACTTATCGATCCATCTGTAGATAAAACAACAAAAATTGTATCCGCGCTTTTTAAGCGCGGGTCAAAAATCAAACTAGAAAAAAGAGTATGCTTGGTTACAATTCGGTTTGGTGTAGTTACAAATTGTCTCATTACACAAAACACACTAGCTGAGGGGATAGATGCGTTAATTTATTAAGACAAAGTGCTCTCAAAAAAACTTAATGCGTCTTATTAAGTAATTGAAAGATGGATGGAACGTGTCTTTTGAGAATAAATATTTCAGAAAAATAAAGGTTGAGTTTGTTAGATTAAGGGCTTAAAATAAACAAAAGCCCAATGAGAGCTAGTGAGTCCATTTCCTGGGCTACATCTGGTGGACCAGACCTATAATTGGGCCTGTTTGGTTATCCGAAACTTATATCTTGTTTGGGACCCTTATCCCACCGATAAAGCATACACACGAAACTCACCAGCTCAAAGATAAGCCGTAGACAAACATGTCGAAGAAGAAGGAGCTGTTATCCAAAGCGCCGTGGAGAGGCGACGATGATGACAATGATAGGTTCAGCGGCGCTAAGCTCAAGGTCACCAAGGAATCTGATGCCATGTCGAAGATGCACGTCCCTGGCCGTGGAGCCAATGAAGGTAGCCTCGCCGATGACGAAGATTCTCTCGAGATCGATCCTCAGCTTCGCTACAGCTTCAATCGAAACTATCAGGTATCTTTCTCTCGCGCTCTCTCTCTCCTTGGGTTTCATATGGTTGATTGTCTTATCTCTGCTCTGCCTTGGGAAAGTAAACTGTGGTAAAAGATCTGTCCTTTCTGCATTTGATATGGTTCAAACTTGTTTGGTGTTTCTGCATCATTCAAAGTTTGACCCTTTAGCGCTTGGATATAGATAGTCTCATGTAAATCTCTCTATTGTTAGTCACGGTCACTCCTGCCAACTTAGTATCTTGGTTGAGAGATACTATGTAGCTAGGTCGGGCATAACAATCTATTACCCCCAAGTCTATTATACTTTAGAGATAGTCCATATGAACAGTTATGCATCAGTTTATGTTCACTTATGCATGTTTTAATAGTATATATAGGATTTGTAACAATTTTGAACCATGTCACTCTCTATGCTTGTGGAACCGTCTCTACATAGAAAGCATGTTTTCTGCAGTTCCAGAATAGCTTTGGTTTCCCTTTCCTCTAAAATCTGACTCTCTTTTACAGTTCTTGCAAAGAGTATTCTCTGTAGATACTTTGGTGAAGCCTCTTCCTCCTGTAATGGCATACAACGTCTCTCGTAACTTGAGCTTCTTCACTCGTATTTTCACTCAGTTCTTTGGTGAGTTATGATCTTCCAGTATCATTTGTTAATCCAGCAGAATGTTTTCTGGTCATGTGATAAAAGTAGTGCCATTCGTAGTTTTTCTCAACCTTGAGCCCCTCAGTGACCCTTGATTTATTTTGATGGTATGTGTGTTTAATAGCTGATATTGTTAGTGCAGATCCTGAAGGAATTGCAAATGCACAGAAGTCTATGGGTTTGGGGCAGGAAGATAAAGCTCGCCGTGTTCGTTGAGATGTCACCATCTTAAACGCTTGCCTGACATTGTTGTTATGGATGATTAAAATGTCCTCAAAGAGATGATTTGTATGGATTTTCCAAACTCAAAGTACAATGAAGTTTCCAAGCTCCATTTAAGCATGAGACGTCCCTATGTCCGAAAATATAAACCACTTAGGTTTAAACCCACGCTAATTCCATGTGCCACAACAGTTGGTTGATGTTTTAAACCTTCCTGATACTATTTGACATCAGTTAAGTTTAGCCACAACTCTTCACACTTAGAATGGTGGGTTTATTTCTGTAGATCACATCCCACAAAACGTCTTGCCGAAAAATAGCCACAAAAATAGCCACAAATTGTTGTATGTGTGGCTTGTATAGCCAAGCCACATCTTATTAAGTGGAAATTCTTAGTTTTATTTTATAAATTGCCACAGATTTTCCGTGGCTTTTTTTTGTTTATTTTAAACTAGTATTCGATTAATAATGAAACCAAATTAAAGCAATAAACAAAATTATGAAATTATAAGCATAACAATTAGCTAAAACATTCAAATACCATTAAAATTACAAGTTTTACAAAAGACTGGAGATGGTAGTCCACGCCTAGCAAGTTACAAAATAACTGGAAATAAATTGAGTATTTGGAAAATAATTTTATGAATTATTAATTTATTTCCTATATTTATAAAAAGAAATCAAATATAAAATTCTTAAACAAATTTTACTGTAATTTAAATGATATAATATTCCATTATAAAAATAATACATGCAAATGCTATTAACATATTATTAAGAGAAATTTTTTAGAATATGTCTAATTTTTTTGTCACAAATATAGACCTAAAAATAAAAATAACCAAAATAGATCTAAATGTTTTATCAAAAGAAGTAAATATACACTTATACTTTTAGGGTTAATTAATAGTTATCTTCTTTGCTATTTTGTGATTGATTGAAATGTGAATACTTATTTTTTTCAAATGTTGGACAAAGTTGATTATTAAGAAAATTCTTCTTACCAATTTCTAGTTTATAGTCTAAATATATTCTATAATTCATATGTATATAGTATAGTTTAATATCACATAATATTATGTATATTTCTGAATTTTGATTTTTGGATTTAAGATTAAGTCATTAAGATTTATGATTTAGTATTTAGAGGAAGCGGTGAGGTCGAGATCAGAATTAGATTTTGAGATTTGGATAGGATGTATATCTATAGTTTGGGTTTAGTGATTAGACTTTAGGATTTAGTATTTAGAAGGTGGGGGTGAGGTTGTGTCAATATTAACTTTTTCATGTAATCATATATATTTTAGATTATTTTGTGATTATATTTGATGAATGTAGAATAAATATTGATCGTACAGTAAATATGCATAAATTATGGTTTGAAGTTGTATATTGATATGAATATTGGTTCATACATTAACCATACCGACATAATTGATATACAAACTGAACTTTATCATTTCGTTAACCACATCCACATAAATGATTTTAATTCATAAATGTAGTCTACTTTTCATTTTATATAGTATTAATGATATCAAAATATTATATATTATTTTAGATTTAAAATTTATTTAAAATATTATAGTTTATGTTTGGGTTTAGGGATTGGAGGTTTATTATTTAACGGATGGGGTAATGTTTAGTATTTAGTGGTTGTGAATGGAGTTAAAATTCTAAACTACTTCATATATGCGGAATAGAACACTCAATGTATACTAGAATTTGACCCGTGCACACGCATGAGTCTTTACTTTATCTTTTACATAAAGATATATTTATTGTAAGTAAATAAGGATATATTATTATTTGGTATTAAATGTTATTTTGTTTTTTATAAGTATAATATAATATTTCATGTATTGTTTTTTTTCCAAAAATATATGTGCTGTTTATTTTTCATATCACTATTATATATTATATATGTGTCATCATATAATAAACTGTATTTTGTTTTCTTATAAGTATAATATAATTGAATTGTATTTTTCTTATACATATTTAAAGTAATTTTTATAAATTGTATTGAAATTTTCTTTAGTAAGAATCTGTCAATTGATATCGACATGATCTCATCGGTCGATGGCTAGAGCAATCAATCGACACAATGAAGATAATTGATCGTTGGATATGAAGTGTTGTCGATCGATGTCTGGTTGGTCTCATCGGTCGATTCGGTCGATGTGCTGAGCAAATGTCTCCTCGGATCTCTTTATTTTAGACTCAACATAAACACACAATATCAGTAAAATCTCTCATACACTTAAACAACACTTGTCTTGAGTGTTATGTAGTCTAAAATTGGTGAAGAAAATTAATAAGTAAAAAATTAACAAGAAAAAAACTATATACATGCCTATGATGTGAGTGTCAACCAATACAGTTAAGTCTCGATAAATGCTGCGCATTTATCATCAATCTTCGTGCAAATTCGTCTTCTTTGGGTCTGAAATAAATAAAACACAAATAAAGTTAAAAAAAATCTGATGAACAGTAGCCTGCTACAGTAATGTTGTTACAATAACGTAACTACAGTGTCGCTCGACAGAACTGCTACAGCGTCGATCGACATAAATTCTACAGTATCAATCGACGGGACTACTACAGTGTCGATCGCTGCTACAATAACTTTATTGTTCACATTTGTTTTGACCTGAAATATATAAAAAGCAAAACATTAGTAGTAAAGGCGGAGATACAATATATTTATTGGCAGAGAGATAGATGCATATTTTCAGAGAACCTGCGGAGAAGATGAAGTTTTATTAAATACGTAAGCTAGTAGTTATATATATTAATTTTGTAAAGTGTAATTTAACAAAGTAAATGAGTAGGTTGGTGGTTATCGCCTTGAAATAAATGGACTAGGGTTGCAAGTTCGAGCCAAGGAAGTGGCAAGTTTTTTAAAAAATTTAAGAAAATGACGATTGTGCCCTTGTTTTCAACCTTCTTTGCAATTTACAGATCCTAATTCTGCATTTCATTCGTTTTGTTTTCACAATTTACAGTGGTTAAATGATCTATTCGAAGCTATGAATGTAGTATCTGACGACCCAGAGACATCACCAGTCCTGCTCTATGGAGATTTAAACGATCAAATTTTTAAATTTGATTTTTCGGGTTCTTCATGTGTTCTTTTTGGGATTTTAAAATGTTTAATAGAGGATTGGATTGGGTTAGATAGTTGGATCCTCGTTTGGGTTAGGTTTTCAATTCAGTTATGAAATCAATTGGTTTAATATTGGTTGACGTTTTAAACCATTAAAACCAACTCAAATATTCGATTGCGTGGAAATGGGTTTCGATCTTTCTGATTGGCAAGTAATAGGTTTATATAATTGAATTGTGTGCAATTAGGACAAAGTTGAAACATTGTGTACATTTGTTACTATACTAAAGTTAGGTAGTAAAAATAGATCGTTTATCATTTTTCAGTGTTGGAAAGTTTTGGATCGTTTTGTTTTTCAATATTTTTTTACTATTAATATTTTCCTTTTGTTGAGATAATTTAACTTTTTCTAGTAGAGAATTGACTTTACAAGTTATAACGACTACATACATAGTTTTTCTCTTTTAAAAAATAGGTAAATAGTTTTATGTTAGCCAAAAGAAATAAAAATTATAAGTTTAACAAGATCTAAAAATAAAAATAAAGGGATAAGCCAAAACAAATATAATTTATAAAAATTATTTATATTTATGATACAATTTTTTAAAAAATTAACAAGAAAAATTTTTTTCTTTAAAATGATATATTTTAAAATTTACTGTCACTGCGCATGAGGCAGGGAATCATTGCGTTTCTAATTTTTCAATGTTAGGAAAGTTTTGGATCTTTTTCTGGGTTTTCAATATATTTTTTTACTATTAATATTTTCCGTATTTTTGAGATAATTTAGAACTTTTTGTAGTAAAGAATTGACTTTACAAGTTATAACGACTACATACATAGTGTTTCCCATTTAAGAAATATTAAATAGTTTTCTCTTAGTACCACTGGCGGAGCCAGAAAATATTTGTAGTGGGGTCATAATTTTATTAATATATTTTAATTAATATATTTTTAATATCAGTTAAAATTATTATTACATAAATCATTAGAGATTAAAAATCTTGTTTCATATTTTAAAAAAAAATCATTAAAACAAAAAAAAAATACAGTACTAAAAGATATTTTCTTTAAAAAAGTAATTGTTATGTAAAGCTTTGAAATAAAAAAGTAGAAAATGATCTAAACTTATTGTAAAAAAATTAACAAAATCAAAAAAATATATGTGAGAAAATTCAAATATTCTCTATATGAAATATTTAAAAGAATGAGAAAAGTTAGAAGCTGAAAATCATAGAAACAAACATATAACTAGTTGAAAAAGCAAACAAAAACTAGTTTGACTCAAATATTGAACATAAAATACAGGCTTTTAGGCCCATAATTATGTAAAAAAAAGTTAAAAAAAAATGAATTGGGTGCAGCATTGGGACTTGATCGTGGGAAAGGGGGGTCAAGGTAAAGGATTTAAACCAACTGAGCTAATGATATCAACATGTCTAGGCTTAAATATTTTAGTTTTGATCCTACTTAGATCCGCCCCTGGTTAGTACTGTTCCAATTGTCACAACTAACAAGTATGGACTTGTGACACAAACAACTGGAAAGTGAAACATTTGACTCTTGAGACCTCACGGGATTGCATGAGATGCTTGTGAACATAGCCGTAGCTAAAAAGAAGTATGTTAAGAGAGTGAGAGAAGAACTAAAAAAACAACTGTCACAACTCGTCCAGCACATGAAACCAATTATGACATACCGAACCAAACCAACTAACCACCCATTTCTTCAGTATTTAACTGCGATCTCCACACAAATCTTTTTCAAACTCATTCTTCTTGCAACCTGTCAATAATTTAACTTAATGGCAGTTCACCGTTTTGTATTGGTAGTTAGTTTGAGTCTGGTGTTGTTTGGTCTAGAAACGGCCGTGTCACAGCGACAACAACAGTCACAGGTCCCATGTTTATACATCTTTGGTGATTCCTTGGTCGATAACGGAAACAATAACAGGTTTCTTTTGCTTTTTATATCTATTATTATATATTTTTATCCATCGTATACATGTGTTAGACAAATTCATAGTAAGTTTGAATATATGTAGGCTGCTTTCTCTTGCGAGGGCTAATTACCGGCCTTATGGCATCGACTTTCCCCAAGGTGCAACCGGAAGATTCACCAATGGTCGCACCTACGTTGATGCTCTTGGTACCTTTGTGTGCATTTATATATTTTCCCTACATGATTCTTAAAAAAAAATCATATATATTGGCACTAATATTTTTATCGCATATCTCTTGTTTTTGTAGCTCAAATTCTCGGATTTCGGACTTACATTCCACCATACTCCAGGATTCGTGGCCAGGCTTTGCTAAGAGGTGCGAATTTCGCATCTGGTGCGGCCGGCATTAGAGATGAGACTGGTGACAACTTGGTACACAAAACTACATCAGTTGTTAATCCTATGATGAGAAGCTTTGAACCAACATCATTTCTGTTGCAAACTAAATCAAAGCATACCTGGAAATGTTTGCAGGGTGCGCATACTTCTATGAACCAGCAGGTCAACTCTTACACAAAAGCGGTTCAACAAATGCTTCAATACTTCAGAGGCGACACGAATGAGCTCCAAAGATACTTAAGCCGCTGTATTTTCTATTCGGGAATGGGTAGTAACGATTACCTCAACAACTACTTCATGCCTGACTTTTACTCAACCAGTACCGATTTCAACGACAAAACCTATGCCGAATCTCTCATAAAAAACTACACACAACAGCTCACTGTAAGCCTTCATTACAGTATAATCATGCAATTAATATTTTATTTGCATATCTCATATGATTAATTTGTTTGTTCTTAGCGGTTGTACCAATTTGGAGCCCGGAAAGTGATTGTTACCGCAGTGGGACAAATCGGGTGCATTCCTTATGAGCTAGCCCGCTATAATAACCGAAACAACAGTACAGGCAGGTGCAATGACAAGATTAACAATGCAATTGTGTTGTTCAACTCTCAGCTCAAGAAACTAGTTGATCGTTTCAACAATGGTCAATTGCAAGGAGCCAAGTTTGTTTACCTTGATACCTACAAGAGCACTTCAGATCTTGCTGCCAATGGAGCCGCTTACGGTGAGCTATACACACAAAAAACACACACTCACAATCAAATAAATACATTGAAAGTAAGTCTACAAATTTCAATAATGGCATTTTTGTTCCAACAGGATTTGAGGTGGTGGACAAAGGTTGTTGTGGGGTGGGGAGGAACAATGGTCAGATAACGTGTTTACCCCTGCAGCAGCCGTGTAGTGACCGGACCAAGTATCTCTTTTGGGATGCGTTTCACCCGACAGAGACGGCTAATATATTGGTGGCCAAGTCTAATTTCAACTCTCGCGCTTATGCTTACCCCATTAACATTCAGGAACTAGCCAATCTTTGAATAAAGGAGATCTTGATATGAATGCATATGTGACATGTAACAAAGCTAGCTGTATTTTGTGTTTCTTCACTTATATATTTCTTTGAAATAACTAAGAATTTTCTTTGAACTGTATTGTTCCTCTTATTTTCAACTATGACTATGTATGACTCAAATATTATAAACTCATTGCAAATTGTTAGCCACATCTATACTATTAAAAGGAAGGAGTTTTAAAAAATCTACTTATTTAAAGTTGTTGGATTCTTTCATTAGAATATTTATTATTTTTTACTCTTACTATATATTTTTCTAACTACATGATAATCCCTCCCCTATATATTAATCGGAGAGCATTTTTTAAGTCACAACTTAAAGTACAAAGCTGACGTGGCGCGCTCTCAGCCTTCCTTAGAGTAGACATTAAATGCTTTTTTTAACTAAAAATATGCGATGGACCAACGTATTTTTAATTAAACTAAGGGGAACTTAGTTATATAATTGTATACTAGGTGAATATATAGTACTTTAATCAATCTTTTTTCTTTTGGCGAACTTCTCTAGAACTCTCTTTTCTTTTGTTTTTTTGATTGTAAGAGTCAAAACGATCTCTTTTCTTTTGTTTTGTGATTGTACACATTCGATCTGTTTGGTTAAGATCCGAACTTATCAATCAATTCCTTTTTCTGGATCGTTTTGACTCTTATAATAAAGATCAGATCTCGGTTTAGTTCTAAGCTTCCTCTCTTTGAAGATTTCATATCCCTACTGCTTTCGTTTGGTCTTCCTCTTCCTGTTGGTCATCCTCTACCTTCATCTTTAAGGAAATCAATCTTTGCTTCTATGTTATAAGCAAAGTCTTCCAAGAAGGTGGATAGTTTTAAGTATCTTGGTGAATTGCACATCCGACATAAAGAATGAAAGACCAGAGAAGATAGAGGCGATATAGAGAGGGAATTGTTCAAGTAAGTGAAGTTAACGGATTCCGGCATCGAAGTTAGTATAGATCGGAGATTTGCCGGAGGCGCGTCACAAATTATCCACTAGGGCAGCGGCGCGTGAGGAGGTACACAATCCAAGCTTGGGGATGATGCTTGGGATGACGCGTGTTGGAAGTTTCTTTACATGTTGGACGTGTGTTCTGCTTAGATTTTTCTCGAAACTTAAGGAAAAGTTTGGGTTACATCGACGGACGAACCGATGGCTGTGTAAACGAAGTGGTGAGTTGTGATGGCTGGTTCCAGATTTGGAAAACAATGCATAACCTAGATTAGGAGTTGACACTGATACGAATGGAAGCTAATACGGTAAATCTCTTTAGAAATCTCGGTTGATTAGTTTTTGTTTGGATGTCGGTTTTGTTATTCCAATTTGTTGGGTTTAATTTTGGTTTAGTATCCAATCCCACCCATAACTAAACATGTTGGACTTTATTTTTTTTGGGTCTTCCGCATTGAAAATTTTAATAATTGCTTGGGTTTTGTTTCCCTACGTTGTCTTTTGAGTACATTTAATTTTCTATATTTTGTCAATATAGATACGTGATATGCACTCACAATAATTTCCCTAAACTATAGAAATATTTTAGCTTAGAAGGTTATATTCTATAAACAACTTTGAAATAAATAATGATATAGACACAAAAAGGTAAATCTTGATTGCCAAGCATTACATTAAATGTAATTCATAAATAGGGAATATATTGAATTAGAGGATAGTAACATAATGTCGTCCTATATATATATATAAGGGACTCACCGTAGGTATTCCATCATCACCAAACACTAAACTATTTTTTACCGTTCTTAAGCTTTTCGAGATGGCTTCTTTCAACGCTGTGTCTGAACTTAAGCCATTTAAGAGTATGTGGAAAATCAAGGTCAAAATCATAAGGCTTTGGAGGCAGTATTCGGCGCAAGGAGGTGTAACCATTGAGATGGTTCTAAGTGACTCAAATGTGAGCTCATTTTTTATATAACTTAAGTATTTTACTAATTTCTGAACCGTATATTGTTCTTATGATCTCAATGGTTCTTATATTGGTAGGCTGACAACATTCACGCAACTGTGAAGAAAGTATTGGTGGACAAATTTGCACCTGTTCTAGAAGAAGGGATGACGAGAATTTTGATCAACTTCTCGCTTACTCATTCTTCTGGTTCGTACCGTACGACTACTCATCCATACAAGATTGGGTTTTGTGAAACCACACGGGTCAAACCTTGTGACGATTTTTCGTATGCTTTGAGTGGTTTCAAAGCTGCTGAGTTCAATGAAATCCTCGATGGTTCTCTAAACCCGGATTTCTTGATTGGTTAGTACCTATAACTTTGTCTGAACCTATGTATTAGCAAAATATATTTCATTTACTAACAAGTGTTTTGTGTTCATGTACAGATGTTATGGGTCAGATAGTGGAGTATCCCATGTTGAGGTAGTTTCCGTGAATGGGAA
>JABAYD010040544.1:0-13978 GCA_014822095.1 Diplotaxis tenuifolia | reverse complement strand
TAAATATTTGATATATGCAACCAACTGTAGCCTACGTAATTGCTAGATAATATAATTTTTAGACTATATATTATATCATATGCTCTAGAATTCTTAGAATTTAAAAAAGAAGCGAAAGAGCTATGCCACATAGGATTGAGATTATTTTTAATTATTACAAAATTAAAATTACAACTTTTTAAATGATTCTCGATTAATATACATGGGATTTACGAGAAGGAGAGAGTAGTATAAGACTTTCAAGTCAAATAAACGAGAAGAACCAAGTAAACACCAAGTCTATCATTAAAGAACAATGTATTTTTTTTTATCAAACAGAAACAATGTATACATATGATATTCTTTAGAAAACAAATGAGAAAAACAAAAGAAAAACTTGTTATAAAATCAAAATTTCCGAAATAAAAACAAAATAAAAGTACATAAAAAAAAAGAGAATCAAACCTGACCCATAAGTGACCAATCAGAATCGACCGCGCCTAGTCTTTCCTGATTTTCCACACCTTATCTCTCTCTCTCTCATTCTTCTTTAAACTCTCCATCTTCATTCTCCATCTTCCTGACGTGTCTCCTCTCTCTCTTCCTCCATTCATGGCCACCACAAACTCTCTCCACCACCACCACTCTTCTTACCAACACCACCGCCACAACTTCCATTACCAATCTTACTTCACACCAACTTCTCTCTCCCTCAAGCACCCCACTTCCACCGCCACATTCTCATCACTCGTCTGCTCTCCTTCCTCCTCCTCCTCTACCGTCGTCTCTGCCGCTCTCACTACAAACGCCTCGGCAACAACCACTGAAACCACAACCAAGTTCGATGTCCTAGAGACCCACCTGATCAACCAAGATTTCAAGAAAGCAGACGAAGAAACTAGGAGACTTCTCATTCAGATAGCCGGAGAAGCTGCAATAAAACGTGGCTACGTGTTCTTCTCCGAGGTGAAGTCCATATCCGTTGAAGATCTTCGAGCTATTGACAATCTTTGGACCAAACACAGTGATGGGAGGTTCGGATACAGCGTGCAACGCAAAATCTGGTTAAAAGTCAAGAAAGACTTCACAAGATTCTTCATCAAAGTTGAGTGGATGAAGCTTCTTGACACAGAGGTGGTTCAGTACAACTACAGAGCTTTCCCTGATGAGTTCAAGTGGGAGCTTAATGATGAAACGCCTCTAGGACACTTACCGTTAACAAACGCGTTGAGAGGAACGCAGCTTCTGAAATGCGTTTTGAGCCATCCTTCGTTTGAGATTGATGGTGATGGCAATGAAGAAGGAGAAGAAGCAGAGAACAAAGGTGGTGTTATAGCACAGACAAAAGACACAAGACTGTTTAAAACAGATTACAGCTTTTGATGTCTTTCTCTTTAAGATTATGAATGTATGAAAAGAATCAAATCAATGCTAAAGTCTTAGTTCTACAGATATGAAGACCATGAAACTACTGTACTCATTCTCAGACAGATTAAAATCTGAAACTACTTCAAACTCCAGCTGTCCATAAAGGCTATTCTCTTGTGTTGTGTCCTCTTTGCTGATTTGATGAATGAATACAAAGTTGTTGTTTTGGCTCTGTTCAAGAAAGTTGCACATCAACGTTGCTGCTTCTGTAGCCTTGCAGTTTATTCTCAATGTAGGCCACATACGTTGCTGTTGATGTGGACAACTGCTTTATGCCATTCTGTGGTTTTAAACGAGTAAACGTTTAGTCATATGCATAACTATGTGGAATATGTATCAAAAACTATGTTCTCTTCCTCCACCATGTAATGACATGCCATGAGATCAACAAAGACAAGCATCTAAACATCTAATAATTCAATCAATATTTGTTTTGAGATTTATGAACATGTGTAGATAAGCAGGGAAAAATTATTGGCTCAAGTCTCAATAATACTGACTAGTTACTAAGCGCATGGGCAGAGTCGTTTGGTGTGTTGGTGTGAACCGCCACAAGAAAGCATTGACTGTGTCCGGCTATACAAGCACGCGCCTGGATACTGAAAAAACCAAAAAAAAATAAAACAGCGATGAGAATGAGATGTTTCGCTAGGGATTCAAGAACTTAAAGCATGCGATAAGAAAAGATATAAAGATGGAATACCAAATCTCTGGGTGCATCATCAGCAACTTCAGCAGGTTGGTCATCCCCAACACTTGCTAAACAGGAGCCTTTACAGGTCATGTACCTTTGCATACTGAGAAATAAAGAAACCAAAAAAAAAAACACAATGTAAACCTCTGAGATGGTCATTGGCTTAAGAGATAGACCATGTTAACTTACACATCACATTGGTTTAGAAGTGAGAGTTTATTCATCACACACAGTTGTCCACGTGACTTGCAAACATCATCGCATGAATCTCCTTGCCTATGAAAACCAATTCAATTTAAAAAAGAGTCTAAGAATATGGTCTCCAGATAAGCGTACACAAATTGAGAAGTGAGTGTATGTGTTTTATACCTTCCGACAATAACATCAATGCCAAGAAGTCTTGTTTCAACTTGTGTAAGATTAGCCCCTGTTTCAGTTCTTTAACGAATGTAAAATGTATTTTGAACATTTAAACAATAGTTGAACGAAAGTGTAAGCTATCAAGAACTAACCTGAAGCATTTGAAGTCAGAGAAAAACAATGGTGAAACTTGCTGTGGTATGCATTTTCATGAACCTGTAAGTTTCAGGTCATAATCATTATTACACTTTCATAAGCATCCCATCAAATTTCAAATAAACCTCACTTAATTAACCCAGCTTCACATAGACACTTGCCAAGAAGAGAAGAAGAGCTAATCACTTACCACACTCTCAGAACTATGGCGGCATCTCCCAGCACAAAAATCAAATACAGTCTTGTATGTCCCTGATAAGAGGAGAGCTTGGTGATCTTGCAAATGCAAATTACACCTATGAATCTGCTGTTAAAACGATAAGTTTACCTGCTGTAGCCGGCTTTGCAACTTTTACCTTAACCACCTTCTCAAGAAGCGTCTGCAGAAGATAAACACATTCATGAGCAACAATAAGATGAAGCGAGAGCAGAAACAAAACCAAAGGTTACATAGAGTACCCGAGTTGGATTCAAGCAGCAAGAAACACAAAATTCATAAGAGCTGCAGCATTGTGAAAGGATGTTGCATCCACTTGAATCAAGCCAAATAACAAAGTCAGAATCAGATTGTCTGGTGAAGAACATATTAGTCTACACATTATGATCCTCTTAAAATGACTTACTGACAAGAGAATCTTTCTCCTTTCAATGGGCAGCAACGTGTTCGAGAATCCAAAGACAGAGCATCACACACATTGCCTGCAACAGCAAACAATCATTCATGCTTTCAAAAAACAACTCTTTCCATCTAATTCTCTTGTAAAAGCTGTAAAAATTGAAATCTTTCAAGAGTGAGAAGTTGCTGACCTTCATCGTCGGAGATCAGATACCTTCCTTGTACAGTTGTTTTGCAAATCCGTTCTTCTAAAAATCCTATTTCTTTCCTGCGAAATTCAATCGAGATCAAACGAGACAAAACAGAGGCTCCTCTCAGTTCATATAAACAACCCAAAATTAATCTTCACCTAATTGCAGATGTTCTCAATGGAAATAAGAGAACCACGAGCTGTAGAAGACCGAGGAACAACCTAAACCCAGATGACGACATTCTTGTCGGAGAAAAAACGAATCTTTCGACCAGATCAAGCTCCGACTCTGAGCAATCAAATTGAGATTTTTTAATTTTTTTGGACAAATAGATTGTTTTAATTTATGAAAAGAACATTCAAAGAACTGTACAAGTAAAAAAAGTCGTCGTTAAAACTTCATTTGTCAAAAATATAGATATCTAATTGAAATGCAAATCAAAATTAAAACCAGACTTTCAAAATAGTCTAACGGAACGTATTTAATGATTTGATTTTCATTAAAATTTTAGATGAATTTAATGATTTGAAAACTAACTATGATTTGTTTTATGATTTAATGACCTGACCCTATCGATCCACAGGATGAATCTTTAGCGGCGGACGCACATCCAAAAGTGACCAAAAGTGGGTGATGGCTAGGTAATGGTCTTCAGTCTCCCGTAGTCTCGGGTACCAGAATAAATCCGCATGTAAATTCCTTAGTAGTCACTGCAAATCCAAGCCCGAGGTCATACTTGCAGCCGCAAGCTGTTCACCACCACCGGATTAATTCTTCTTGATTTTTTTTTAAATATCTAATATCTGATCTAAACCTGTAAAAATAATATTTTTTGGACTAAAAATTTTCATCCAACAATTTATAACACTATTATTTTTTTTTAAATTACAACTTAAAATATTTACTAGCACTAAATTTCAAAATAGTTTATCAATAAAAAAATAATAATAATGTTTTATTTTTAAATCTTGTTTAATGGGCAATAGCATGCTTATTAAATCTTGTCAAGACATTGTTTATTAAGCAGAAGCAGATACATTTACACCATTTAACTTCTTTTCCTTCAGGGCCGATGACTCATTCATCAACATGGCCGCAGGAGCAAATGAAGGGGCATGAGAGGAATTGTCTCCAAATGAAGAGGTGAAGAATTATAAATTTGCGAAAGCTTAGATCTTTTACTTGACCTAACTTAATCCTGACATTAGTGTCTTGATAAGACCAATTGTTAAGTTCGTGGAAGAACCTGTCATGTCTATAGCTGTTCTATTGTCTTCAGATAGATTGAGCAAACTTGGTTAAGTGATGTATGTATTTTCTACATACTATAAAATTTTTATTCTTTTGTTAAACATTATAAAGCATATTTTTTTCAGCAAGTGTGTTTATATTAACCGGCTCAATTCAGTAAGCATCTCTTGCTAGTGTATTGAGTGATTCATTACTGCACTGAGATCTGCTGAGTACTAAGAATGCAAAAAGTAGTATTTTAAAGAAGAAAAAACAAATACACACACACACACATTTATAGAATATATATGTAAGAATCGAACCAAATCACCACTCATCAACTTGAATGAGAAAAGAGACAAGCTTCAACAAAAAACTCTGTAGAACAGTATTTGTATGTTATGGCAACACATGAAACAAACTGATCTCCCATTATTACATTAAAGAGTCAAGTTTCCTGGGGATGGAGTAGCTGATGCTGTTGATGACCTTGATGACTTCAACAATGGTTGTAGAGCTTTTACGACAATGCTCATGTTCGGTCTAAACTCTGATTCATATTGCACACACAAAGCTGCAACAGCCGCTAGCTGAAACGCAAGAAAACATTTCATGATCAGCTTCAAAAAATGGTTAAGAAAACCACAGAAAAACAGATAGGCTTTTTTTTTAACCTTTGCAACTGCTTTAGGAGGATAATCTCCATTGAGTTTTGGATCAACACATTGCTTCACTTTATCTTCACTCAGCCTTGGAGCAGCCTGAAGTTACATAACAAAGAAAATTTAATGCCAAGAAACAATAACAACAAAGAATAAAAAGATGTTTTTGTTGCTTAATTACCCAAGTGACAAGACTTTGTTGTCCACGTGGCATAGTATGATCAACAGGTTTTCTACCAGTCAAGAGCTCCAAAAGCACAACACCAAAACTATAAACATCACTCTTCTGTGTCAGTGAACCAGTCATGGCATACTCTGGTGCATGGTAACCAAAAGTCCCCAAAACTCTAGTGGAATGAAGCCGAGCAGCCATATCAGGAGACTGATTCGACAGATTAAAATCAGCAATCTTAGCTTTGCAATCTTCAAACAAAAGCACATTACTAGACCGAACATCCCTATGTATAACGGAAGGCTGAACTTTCTCATGTAAATACTCAAGTCCTCTAGCTGCATCAACCGCAATCCTAACACGTTGGTTCCAATCAAGAACTGGACCAGGTTGTGCTCCTTGGACTCCTTTCCTCCCATGTAATATATCATGTAAAGACCCCATTGTTGCAAACTCATAGGCAAGTATACGAAGATTCTCTTCAACACAGTAACCAAAGAGCTGAACGAAATTCTCATGCTGCAGCTTTGAAACTCTTGAAACTTGAGTCAAGAACTCGAAGTTTGATTCAGGCTCAGCTGAGTTATCAAGCTTCTTGACCGCCACGGCTCTCCCATCATTCAAAGTTGCGTAGTAAGCTCTTCCGTATGATCCTTCACCGATCAATGACTTTGATCCAAAGTTACCAGTCTTTTCTTTCAGCTCATCTAAGGAGAGTGCAGGGACATCAATAGCTGGAGGCACGTTTAAAGCATCAGGCCTTACAGAAACGTCTGTGTTTTTATTGTGCCCTACAAGAACAAAGAAATTGTTAATAATGCCACACTAATCAAACATACTAGTGGCACCAAAAGAATCACCAGCTAGTACCGTTGTGGTGCTTAGGGCTTCTATGGTGATCATTTTCAGTAGTATGGTAAGGCTCTTCGACGTGGCAAGCGCAGCACAACCACCTACGCATCTTTTCTCTCTTGCCTATGTAAAGATCGTCTACAGCCCGAGGTTTATCTAGACGAACAAAGTGGCTTGGTGATCTATCGTTGGCCTGCGAATATCATTATCATTAGACGAAATTAATCAATAAACACTCACAGAGAAACCTTTTTCATACCAATACAGAGTCAAAGTAAGGTTCTTTAAACCAACAGAGAGAGAGAGAGAGAGAGTGATATTCTAAAGTATGAGCATTTGATTTGAGATTCGAGCTAAAGTTAAGACCTTTACACAAACCCACGAGCTGCTTTAAAGTCAGCTTCAAGATCAAAGCTTTTGGATGTAAATCTTACCGTCTGACCACGGTGGTGATAATCAGGATCCGTCGGATACATACCCAAAAACGCGAATTATAAAAACAATCGCTGGAGAAACTCAGATAGAGATGGATTGAACAAAGTTAAGAACTTTGGCACCGAAATGAGAAGGAAGAGATTGAAAGGACCCAAAGAACTCAACAACAACTCGAAAAAAGAACAATAGAAGTTATAAAAAAAACAGAGATTTTATAATTAAAAAAAAAAGCTAAGCGAGAATGTTTCAGACAGAGAGATGTAGACACTTGTCGTCAACAAAACAATACAAGAAAATTAAATTTACAAAGATTATAATAATGAAAGAGGACAACAACATACCTGTGAAGTATATCCTCTGTTTTAATGTTCTGTTTTATTGCTTGGAGAGATTAGAGAGAAGCAGATAGACGTGGGGAACTCAATTAAGAGAAATATATAATGGAGGAGACAGAGAAGCTAACGCGCTTAAGGAAAAATCTCGAACAAAGAAAGATATTTTATTGTTTTCTTCTGCTTCTGTATCTTTGCTTTCTGTCAACATCGATAAATATTCTCTCTAGTCTTTTACGTATTTGACCTAATCAGGTCTGTTTTGTCGGCGTTGTTGTTCGACCTTTGTTCTGAAATATAAGTTTACACAGTTTGGATCACTTTCTATGTAAATAGTAAGGGGTAATAGTGTTTTTTGACTGATTTTAATATTGCAGAAAGTAAAAATGTGGAACACATTATTGTCAAGTCTTAAAGTAAGTCCAAAAACTACACCTGAATACGATTTCAAAAATGTGTATCAGTTTTTCTTTGGTTTGGTAATGGGGGGAATGCTGAACGTTAATTTACTTTTTAGTTAAAATATACTAATATATTAACATTAAAGAAATTGTCTTATTTTCATTTGTAAAAAAAAAGTTTACATTTAAAGCCATGATTGTCTCTGTCTAACGACCAACAATTGTTAACATCTTCAATGGAAAGACAAATGTTGTGGGGCAAATGGTATCTCTATTTCCTCATTGCTTTAGTTGGTGTGGAGGGGAATTTTCTTGGTCAGTCTTCTTGTTGACACACTCTTGATCCTAGGGGTTATTGTGACGTAATGTAAATTTTGGAGCGTACAAATGTAAGTGCTTACATCACATTCTTGTTACTGCTGTGGTCAAAGTAAATGTTGCTCGTTCCAGTTGTGAAAACGAACACTTTACCTTCGTGTGATGGGATTTTAAATCACTACACGTTGGCTGGTCTTGGATACGTCAGGATGAAACATTGTATTGGCTTTTTTTTGAATTGTTATACGCTTTCATCACTTTGAACGGGCACAATCGCAATGATGTCTCTTTTGTGGCGAGCCTTAGACCATGTTTATCCCGGGGTCTTAGTGAGTTTCTTAAGGTTATTATGTGATTTAGTTAAATCAAAGCCAAAAATAAATGTTATTACCGATCCTTAAATGAGCACTTTGGTGATCGATTTTACAAGGGTTTCAGCAATTGAGGCAAACAAAATCTTCTATTTTCTCTTTTCTTTCATTCTCACTTTGTTTTCGTCTTCTTCGTCATAGAGCAAAAGCCCACCACTGATCGTATTGTGTTCTTCACCACCCATCATCCGTCACCGTTCTCGTCTTTTCTGTGACAGAGGAAAGATTGAAACTCACCACCGATCAAGAAACCACCACCGATCGAAATCCATCACCGATCAAAACCTACCATCGATCTCGTCTTCTCCGATAGTAGAAGGATCGAAACCCACCGACCGACCGTCCGTCTTCTCTTGTTTCGATCCATCGATGTCGGATCCCTTGATTCCTCTGTCCGTCGATTTTTCTGTCCCTCGATTCCTCGATGATCGTTTCTTCAAATCTTCTCAGTTCCACGGCGAGTCCCTCAATTCCTCTGTCTTCGTTTGATTAAGGAGACAAGCGTTGATTTGCTTTGTGTATGTATATATTCCGACACTGGTTTAAACTAAAGCTTGTTTCTTTTTTGTTGTTGCAGGTATAACATAGATGCGAGGGGTATCGAGTAGATCACTTTATTCTTTGACCCGATCGTTGTTATCGCATGTCCGTCACGGGATCATAGTGGAGACAGCCGGTGGATGCTACCGGGAAACTCGTGCGCTTGGTTCACTGTGGTCTGCTCTTCAAAGCCGCGGTGTTAAACTTAACGCCATTAAAGTTAACGCCATTCAGGTAGCAAACTGAACCTGCAAAAGATTGTGATAAACACTGAAGATGATTCTTTTGTTAAGAGGTAAATAAGCCAACTCTTTAATTTTAATCTCAGACATTCATTGTTTTCTTATAAACTTTGCTTCACAGTCCTCATTCTTCATCTTCTTGCGTTTTTTTATTACGGGGACAACAAATGAAATAGTCAAATGCTGTCGTCTCCTATGAAGGAAGATAAAATTGGATTATGTTGAGAAGCGTTTAATAGAAAGATTAAGTTGCTAATATTACTGTTATTCAAGTTCTCATATATGGGTCTGGTAGTAGTTGATAGAGTTTGTTAGTATATGCTTGTTGTAATTAGGTTGTGGTTAGGGTGTATGCGTGTGACGAATGTGTCCGATTAATGCTTGCGAACTGAATGCTTGTTAGATACATGTCAACTCATGTCAATGCTTGGTGTATGTTTCATGTTTCGCTTATGATGCCGGGCTTGTGATAGTAGTTAGGTTAATGAATAGTTGTGATTAATTTTTTAAAACCCTTAATTAAAAAGCTCCGTTGGACCGTTTAAAATAAGAGTTTCTTAACTAGAGTTCTTAACTCCACATAAATACATTTAAAATACTAAATAATTACTAAGAAATCCATTTAAGAATCATGGGATAATCATGGTCTTACGAGACTAGAGATCATCTGTTCTTCACCTGCCCATACACATTCACACTTTGGTTGAAAATGGTTGGGAGCTTGTTTGGTACTGACCCAGATCCTGACTGGCATGTCTCCTTGTCTTATCTGCTGACAAACTCGTATGATCGTCTCACCTTTATTCTCGTGCGACTTGTCCTACAAGTAACCATATACTTTCAATGCATGAACGCAATGATAGGAAGCACAACAATGGTGTCAAGACAGTTGATCAACTTTAAAGGATGATTAACAAGACAGTTCGCAACAGTATAAGTTCTACTAAATACTTCCTTAACCCAAGACTCTAGGAACTAATGATTTGATGGCTTGAAGCTCATGTTGCGGCTGATTAGCTTGCTGGATTGGTTTTGTTGTTTTTTTTTAAAATTTTCAGTTGTTGAACTTCTTATAGTTGTACATATTTTTTTTTTCTGCGATGATCAATAAATTAAATATTTCGTAAATAAAAAATTATCAAAATTTTTCTACTAGACTAATTAAAAATGTTTATGGCTTTTTAAATCTCAGATTCGACCAACTAGTATGTTGTTTTTGGACTGCTGGGCGATATCACAAGCGTCAACTAAAACAGTCAACGGGATGGTCCATTAAATTATTGGAACATTCTTATTTGCTTATTCACTAGAACAACTTTTATTCAGAAGTGAATCGTTAAGTTAAACAAAAGAAAAACAAAGAACGGCCAACAAGAATGGTAATAAGACACTATATAAACAGAACTAGACAATATCAGTGATAACAGTTTGATCAATGTACAGATCTTTCGATCTCTTAAGTATTTTTTGGTACTTTTAAGCAATTAAAATAAGCATGTTGTGTAGTAAGATTCTTAATTTATACTATGCAGTAATTTCAACTAAATAAAATAAAAATTGGAATGCTGGTATTGTAAACAATTTCTGCAAACTATTTTTACAGTAATATTTTTTGAAGACAATATTTTTGTATAATATATATAAGATACAAATAAATAGATTAAAGTATAATGTTTATCTCTTGACTCTTGTAATTAATTTTGATGGTGACTAAAGTGAATGAGTGACTGGTTGAGATGTTTCAAGTGTATTTAGCTTTTACATTTACTTACAACTATAAAAAAATTATTAACCATGTTAAATTTAAATTTTAAAGCTACCGTATAAAAAACAGAAAATGATGTAAGAATCGTATTTTTCTAAAGCATTATTAGTAAGATGTAAAAAGAATATTTCTGTAGAACTTTTTTTTTCATTCTTTATTCTTTTTCTCATTTAATTACACTTATATCAGATTCATGACATAAAAAAAAATTGTAGAGTCAAATCATCGTAAGTCTTTTTTTTTTTTAATTGTAACCCATGATCACATGATACATATATGAGATATAGAGTTTCGTATCATTTTCCTTCTGGCACAAGGTGTTTGTGATTAGTTAATGTAAAGTATTATTATACCCACTATCTTATTAGATACCATTAAACAAGTCAATGATTGTCCAGAAAAGACTCGCTTTCAGCCTCCTCTCTGAATCTGATCCAGTCTTTGTATCTTACATTCACCATAACCTTTCACCGGTGTAGCTGCAGCGACGGTGTGTTTGAAGGAAGAGCAGAAACAGTAATGGTGTTTTTAAGTTTTAATGAGATCAAGAAGAAGGAGACTTTGATAGGACTTGTATTGGGACAGATCCTCTCCCTTCTCTCTACTTCCATTAGCTTTACAACCTCTGAGCTCACGAGAAAAGGTTTTCACGGTTTCACCTTCTTCTCAACCCATTTTAAAACATATTCATTGCTTATACAAATTTCGAAATCTTCTAGGGATCAATGCTCCAACAACACAGTCATTTTTGGGTTATTTGTTACTGGCAACTGTCTATGGAAGTATAATGCTGTATAGGAGACCGGTGATTAAGGTTAGTGTGTTGAAATAGTACTAGTCCTTTATTGGAAAATTTATGTCATTCTGTCTTTTTATTTGGAAACATCGAGTTGTGTGTCTTTTTGAGTTTTATAATTTCTGATAAGCATTAGTCAAACAAATAAAAAAGGTTCTGATAAGCACAGTAGCAATACAAAAGTATATAGGTTTCTAACTTAATGAGTATTGCTAACATGTTCCATGCAATGAAAAATTGTTGTAGGCCAAGTGGTATCATTACTTCCTGCTTGCTTTAGTTAATGTGGAGGCCAACTTTCTAGGTGAGTGTGAAACTGACTGATACAACTTTTCTTTTATTTTCCTAAGTATTTGGAATGGTGTGCATTTTTAAATCATGTGATACTTTGGTTGCTTAATCATTACTTCACCTGCATATTTTCTTGCTTTGGTAGTGAGTAAATAGTACCATGTAATTTTGAACACAGATCCATTGCTTTGCTTCCACAGTTGTAAAGGCTTTTCAGTACACATCAATGACAAGTGTCATGTTACTGGACTGCTGGGCAATCCCATGCGTTTTGGTATTGACTTGGGTTTTTCTAAAGACAAGATACAGTTTGATGAAGATCAGTGGTGTGGTTGTATGTATTGTTGGTGTTGTCATGGTTGTTTTCTCAGACGTACATGCTGGGGATCGAGATGGTATTGATGAAAACTGATTCATTACTTCATTTGCTCTAGTTTCTATCTTTTTTTTTTGTTCACTCTTCACACGTATGTAACTTAACACTCACACATTGTGATGGATTTTCAGGAGGAAGTAATCCTATAAAAGGAGATGTTCTTGTTATAGCTGCAGCAACCTTGTATGCTGTCATTAATACTAGCGAGGCAAGCAAGTCTTTAATCACATACCCAAAAAAAAAATGCGATGGATTCTAAGTGCGGCTGTGTAACTATAGTTTTCATGTTATAGGAGTTCTTTGTGAAGAATGCAGACAGGATTGAACTCATGTCTTTTATGGGTGTTTTCGGTTCAATCATTAGTGCCATTCAGATGTATCCTTCTAATAACAAAGGCTAAGACATTTATTCTTTAAACTTATGTTTTATTAAAGAGGATGTTCCTTGACTTGATCCATAGAAGCATATTTGAACGTGATGCGCTCAATGCTATTCACTGGTCTACTGGGGCTGTAAGTTTTGCTGCTTATAGTCTCTGTTATTCAGAGACTCTAGTAGTAGAAATTTACAGGCTCTACGACTTTGTGGTTTCAGGTTTTGTCATACATTGGAATTGCAGTCAGTGTGTTTCTATTCTACTCTGTACTCACAGTCTTACTCAAGGTATGCAACACAAACTAAAA
Source organism: Diplotaxis tenuifolia (assembly GCA_014822095.1). Classification (NCBI taxonomy): domain Eukaryota; kingdom Viridiplantae; phylum Streptophyta; class Magnoliopsida; order Brassicales; family Brassicaceae; genus Diplotaxis; species Diplotaxis tenuifolia. The sequence continues at coordinate 1,087 of JABAYD010040544.1, read as the reverse complement.
CCATAAATTGATCATCCTTTGCTTTATGTCTTCATGTTGATATGTCCGTTTCTTTTTTGTGCTTATGAAAATATGGTCTTCTTAGACCAATGGTACAGCAATGTTCACACTCTCGTTACTCACATCAGACATGTGGGCGGTTCTGATCCGAATTTTCGCTTACCATGAGAAGGTTAGCTGCTCACTTTGTACATTGAACATCAGTAAACACTTATGTTCTTGTCAGTAGAAACGACAAGCGTGTGTGATCATGTGGCTATCTGTTATATATGTTAGGTTGACTGGCTCTACTACTTGGCATTTGCTACTACAGCTATTGGACTGATCATATACTCAATGTACAGTTTTGTTTACATCTTTCTCCAACTCCAATATATGTTCTGCACTGTAGAGATCAGTATACTTAACGCCTTGTGTTTCCTTTACTTGATATTCTCATTTCTCAGGAAGGACAATGATCAGGAGAAACAAAGAGGTGGAGAAGTGGTCGATGAACAGAGAAAGCTGTTAGATGAGGAAGATGGTGATTCACTTCGGGACAGCCTTATAGGTGCTTCCTCTTGAACACAATGCCTGAGGTTTCATGGTGTATATGTTGAGAGATTACATTATTGCTTCCTGCAAAAAGAAAGGAACTTCTGTGTGAAGAAAAGTTTGTAATCTATAACTATTGGTAACTGTGAAAATAACAAAAGGGGGGGGGGGGTGGAAAGGTTTTATTGATCTTTTATACAAAAGAAAACAAGATTGGGGGTTATTACAGAAGTTACTTCAAATGTATCAACTTCTATTTATTCTTAGGTTCAAATTTATTTAACTTACTACAAGTGTAAGAAGCTGCAACTCAACAATTTAAATTTATTTAACTTACTAGAAGTGGAAGAAGCTGCATAATTCCACACAACTCTAGTACAAGTCACTTGAAAGCTCATCTTTATGTACACAAACGTCAAGACTCGAGAGCGAAGAACTCTTGTGAGCACCAGACAGATCATTAACGGGAATTTTAACAATATGGGCCTAATTTGTTAACAGCCCAAGCCCATATATAACACGTGTTCAATTTTTATTGGGTAAAATTTCCTTG
>JABAYD010040527.1:0-14519 GCA_014822095.1 Diplotaxis tenuifolia | reverse complement strand
CGATCCAGTGAGAATTCAGCTGACCCATTCACCAAATCATTGCATACCTCGACGTTCAGGAAGCTCATCCACCATATAGAAATGCGTAGACTGAAAGACTTTCAGTGATGCATTCATCAGGGGGAGTATCGCGGAGTATCACGTATTGTTTAGAGAAAGGAGTAAACATCGGCTAAATATGTGGTATAAAATAACACTGTTACAAATATATAAGGTAAGACCATAAATTTTTTAATCTTATAAAATGATGCAACAACTTAACATAGATAGATTTTTTTTCAGAGTGATCTTCTTTTAATAGAATAGATATCTGAATATACTAAAACAGCATATCCATTTTTCAGCAACTTTAGTTAGCTTAATGCTCAAGATAACGAGATCTTCTCCAACTACATTAAATCCGAATATTCTAAAAACTCGGATTATCTTTTCTTATAAGTACAGGCATCTACAATACTCAAAGAAAATATCTTTTTTATATTTTCAGAGAAATTGTCTTCCAAACAGAAGATCTCGTTATCTTGAGCATTAATCCTTGGAAAAAGACATGGTTCATTCAAGTCAAAGTGATACACACCTGGAATCAATTAAACGGTATGTTTTACAGTTTATGGCTTATCAAATTGATCAATAACTTATATGTTTTCAATCTTTATAGAACCTATAAATTTCAATGGTACCAAGGGAAAACTTTATATCAATTTGATAGACTTCTTGATTCAACTACATGAGGTAAAGAAAATAATCTGATTATTAATATATAATTTTATGATAATAAATAATATTCAGTTAGTAAATATGCAAGTCTTTCAAGTATTACTTACTTCTTGGTTTAGCTTCCATTGCATTGTGTGTAGTAGCCATCAGTCCATTTTTTTGAGCATCATTGCATATTAGTTCATGTACATGTAAGAAAATATATCAGTTAAAAATATACACCTAAAAATTTATATATATATATATATATATATATTACTAAAGTTATTATAATCTAGAATAGAATAGATAGCCTAAAAGATAATTTACAGACCAAAAACGAATAAGACCAATAAGTATCAGATACAACCAAATCATCATCGCCATAGTAATTAGAACAGAGTGTATTTTTAGTAACATGTCTATTTAGTTATCTACAGAACGAAAAAACATTTATAACAATCAACAAGAGGTTCTATGCACAACCTAACCATACTCAGTTCCATTTGTTATCGCCTATAATATTAATTGAGAAGCATTACAATATGTATTGGTAGTCATGTATCATCAATAGAATGATTTTTAGAATAATTAGAAAAATATATTGGTCCATCTAAATATATATTATATTTTTTATTAAACTAATTATGAAATTAATTAGTAGTGTATAAAATAATACTCTTGATCATTTCCTTAGATAAAAACTACGGAATTAACTAATATGATTAACATATATATAAAAATTAATGATTTTAATTAATATATATATTTGACAACAATTTTTGTATTCTCCATCATTTTTCTAATTTATATTTTCAAAATAAATTAAATAATCAGATTAATTATATAATTAAAATATATATTTTTTTATTATATGTTGTATTTTTAAATTTTTTAAACGACTATAAATTATTAAGACTGTTAAAAATCTCACATTAAAGATTTTGTCATTAGTGGTTTAACTTTTTTTGTTATAACAAAATATAACTGCTCATAAAATTAGATAAATATAAAGTTTCATTTAATATATATATTTCAGATTAAATATAGGGCAATTATCTCAAATAGTATTTTTTAACTTTTTGTCACAAAAATAGACTTCGGAAATTAAAATAACCAAAATAGCTCATTTTATTTAGAAATTTATAATATTTATTTTTTATTTTATAAAATTTGAAACCCACATCCCCACAACCCCACCCTTAACTCTAAATCATAAAGTCTAAATTAGTTAACCATAGGATATAAGTGCATATTTACCCTTTTGAAGATTTTTTTAAAGAATTTTAAATTTATTCAAACAAAACAAAAAAACAAAAAAAAATACAGAAGTTACTCTGGTACAAAACATCAAAACAGAGGAAAAAACCAAAATTACAAACTTAAACAACTCCTACCACTCCTAAACGCCAAGGATCAAAACTCAAACAAAACTCAAAATCAAAACAACACTCCGTCTCAAGCTTGACCATGTGGAACAAGTCAAGCTTGAGAGGACCATGAGATTATCCTCATTAAAACCTTATCAAGGAAAACTCAATTAGAACAAAACCTTAATAAGAAAAGAGTAATAATGTCATGATCAGGGGTGTATATGGATGATTTCTGCAAACCTAGCAACACTGAAGCATCAACCAACCGGATAAACACCACCCGCCACAGCTCAGCTATGAGAAAGACATCAAACTCTTCCAAACCACACAGCCATAGTATTCTCATATTTTTCTTCCCGACTTTCTTCTTAGAGTAGTAACTCTATTTCTAACCAGCTTGTCCAATATTACAATCAAATAACTCGCCGGCTGAGGAGCTTCACCAACCCTTCTGATATTCCTCTCGTGCCATAGAGCATAAACAACCGCTTAGAAGCAATATCTCAATAAGAAAGTTAAGTCCTTCTCATGAAGACCATTCACCAAAGTCTGAAGCACCTGAGACCAATGCTGCAGATTCCTATTGCCAGCAATATTTCCAATAGGGGCACACCAAACATCTCTAGAATATAAGCATTCGAAGAACAGGTGATCTCTTGTCTCTAAAGCTGAATTGCATAACCAGCAAGAAGAGATGCATGAGGATTCCAACGGAGAACCCTATCACCAGTTGCTAGCCTGTTATGAACAGCGATCCAAGAGATTAAAGAAAATTTAGGAGTAGCTTTAGGAAACCAAATCCCCTTATACCACAGCACTTTTGGCGACTGGAGCCTAACAAGATCCCAAGTCTGAGACGTGAGGAAACTTGTTTTGAGAACACCATTCTCTCTTTTCCACAAACAAATATCTTCCAGCTGATTGAGGCCTCTACTTCTTAAATTCACAATTTCTTGTTCAATTTGCTGAAAAACAGGGTATCTATGCCTTATAGCTTTGTAAGTTTGAACTACTCTTTCCACAGTAGAGTTTATAGGAATGCCAAGAATTATGCAACCTATTTCACCCGTTAACTCAATCAATTTACCCAATTGAGACCATCTATCAAACCAAAAAGAAGTAGTAGAACCGCTATTTACCTCAATTCTTGTAAGCGGTGAGGCAAGTGGTCTTAGATGAAGTAACTTCTTCCACATCCATATCCAAGATTACTCTAATCCTTAACACTCCAAAAGTAACCCTTCCTTATCAGATATTTCCAAATCCACTTAACCCATAAAGACGATCTAGCCGAGAGAATGCGCTAAATAAGCTTTAAACAGGAGACTCTATTTGCTTCAGTCAGGTTTCTCAGACCCAAACCACCCTCATCTTTCGGTTTACAAACATCATTCCAAGCAGTCTTCGCTTTGTGAGTCGACAGAGCCGGACCGGACCAGAGGAAAGCAGAACAAATGCTATTAATCTCCTGAATGCACATATTAGGCAACCGAAAGGCAGACATCCAAAAACTTTGTCAAATTGTACAACACAAACCCAATAAGCTGCAAACGACCAGCAAAGGTGAGATGCCTAGCAGTCCAAGAGGAGATCCGAGTTATACTTCTAGAGATAAGGGGGCTATAATCTCTAACAGTCATTTTCTTGGTAAGTAACGGAAGACCAAGATATCTTACCGGTAAAGAGCCAACTTCAAAAGGGAATTGATCCAAAATAGAGACAATGTCCTCTACTTTAACTCCAGCAAGATAGAGCGTAGACTTCTCAAGGCTGATATTCAGACCAGACATCTTCGCAAAATCCTGAAACACCGCTAGGATACCCTCAATAGACTTCTTCTTCCCATCAAACAAGACATGTACATCATCAGCAAAACAAATATGAGTCAAGGTCAGCTCTTTGCAGTAAGGATAACCGTTTTTTCCTCTCTTGCAGCTCTATCAAGAAGGTTTGATAAGACCTGCATACAGATCACAAAAAGATAGGGTGATAGAGCACATCCTTGACGTAATCCTCTCTTACTATTGAAATACCCAGCCAGTTCACCATTCATTTGAATAGAAAAAGAAGTCAGCTCAATGCATTTCTTGATCCACAGAATAAACATCTCAGGAAAATTCAACGCAACAAAGACTTTCAGGAGAAAATACCACTGAACGGAATTGAAAGCCTTAGAAATACCCACCTTAACAACACACCTTTCAGGCACAGACTCATTGTGATAACTCTTCACTAATTCAGAAGCTAACAAGACGTTCTCCATAAGCAGACTGTCTTTTACAAAGGCAGATTGATTCATAGAGATGAAAAGAGGAAGCAACTTCTTCATACGGTTGGCTAAGATCTTTGATATGACCTCATAGATCACATTACAACAAGAGATCGGCCGGTAGTTCTTCATAGAGATCTCATCATTATTCTTTGGGATTAGAGCCAAAATAGTAGAATTGATACCTTTAGGAAGAAAACCCTTCTCAAAAAACGATTGCACAGCAATAAAAAAATCTCTTTATGTGATGCTCCAAGAAGCCTTGAAAAACTCACTTGTGTAACCATCTGGACCGGGAGACTTATCAGCAGCCATAGCAAAGAGAACCTTCCTCACTTCCTCTCCAGCCACAACCCCAACCAGCATATTTCTATCATCATCTGTGCATTCATAACCCAACAGAACCCTCGAATCTTCCACTCTTGATCCATTATAATCAGTAGGAACATGAGCCAGAAAATTATAAAAATGATCCACAGCTTCCCTCTTAATATCTTCTTAATTATCAGAAATCGAGCCATCAGCTCTTTTAATCTCTCTAATAGAGTTTCGAACTTCTCGAACTTGAGCAGCACAATGATAACTCTTGTTATTCCCATCTCCCACTTCTAACCAGTGAATCTTCGCTCGTTGGCTAATGACTTTTTCTTCCAAAGTAGAAAGAAATAACCATCTTCCATATGCAGTAGATTCTGCTTCCATATTAACCTGACTTGGATCTTCAAGGGTTTTAGTTTGAGCTTCACACAAACTCTTGTAAGCCTCTTTTGTCTTCTTAAAGATATCCCCCAATTTCTCCTTACTAAGCTCTCTCAACATAGGTATTAAAGCTTTTAACTTCTTTGATAACCGGAAAAGGGCTGATGTAGAGTTGAAAAGAGGCTTTGTAGTAGACCAAAACCCCATTAACCACACTGAGAAACTCATGCATATCCACCAACGTGTTCACAAACTTAAAAGGTCTCCTTGGCTTCATAATCTCAGATTTTATAACAATCATGCATCTCTGGTGATCCGAGCACCCACCAGCTTCAAAAACGCAATATGATTGGATATAGCAGCGCATCCAAGCTTCATTAATCAAAGTACGATCCAACTTCTTGCAGATAATACCATTCTCCCTTTTGTTACACCAAGTGAAAAGGGGGCCCTGATAAGACATATCCAACAGTGCCTTAAATCTTGCATTCCCAGAGCATCATGAAAAGCATCCAAACCAGAGTGCTCCATACCATTAATAATCTCATTAAGTTCTCCTTGAATAATCCATAGAGACTTCTTGATAATAGGAGACCTGGTGATATTTAAGATCTCTCCAAAGTTCTTTTCTCTCTTCCGCCAAACTCATCCCATAGACAAAAGAACAAAATATTTCATCTTTCATACCTTCCATAAAAATAGAACAGGTAATAAGTTGTGCACTTTTAAAAAAAAAGGCGTAGCTCTCACTCCATTACTCCTAATAAACCATAACCTACCCAGCCGATTATACTCGTAATTTGTAATACAAGACCATCCAGGAAAAACCTTATCAATGATCTTCTTAACCTTATTTTCCTTTACTCTCGTTTCAATCAAACAACCAAACTTGAAACCACACTTTCTCACCCAATCTGCTTAGAAGATTTATTAAAGCCCCGAATATTCCAGTAGAAACCAGACATGATTATTGACGTCGAGGTTTCTTCTTTTTCAGATTGCTAGGATCAGGATCCTGAGCTTTCTGTCCACTTTACCTCTCAGATATATGTGATTTATCTTTGAGTCTCTCGGCAATTGTTGTCTAGGGATAATCATGTCTTCCTTATCTTCCAACTTCTCATCAGAGTCTTCAACCTCGGTCTGATTCTCTTTTTCTTTAACCTTATCACCTATCTCTCCCTCCTCAGCAGGGGATTGAATATCAAATCTAGACTTAGTGAAAATAGACACTTGGCCAAACTTCAGCTCATGTCTTGGAGATCGACTGGTCTTACCCGGTGAAGGATCTAACCACTCATTCTCGTTTGCAGATATGCTATCATGTTGTTCCCCCTCTTCATTTATACTCACTACCTCTTGCACGGTGTCTTCAACCTTCTTATTAGTATCCTTCCCATGTGAAACCAAAACCTCCTCTTCACTATCGTTTTCCTCCTCTTCACTATCGTTTTTATCTTCCAAACCATTCTGAATCTTTTTTACTTCTATAACAGTATCCTCATTTCTCCCTTTTGCACTGTTACTTTCTCCAACTTCCTTTTGAACTACACTCACTTCTGCTTTGTCTTTTGAACAAGATTTCACCGAGTGTCCCCACTTATCACACTTCTCACATTTAGTTGGCAACCAAGGATATGTATATTCCACCAAAACATCCTCACCTTGAATATTAAAATTTATCTTCTTTGGTAAGTCTTTTGTTAAGTCCATTTTAACAAAACATCTTCAACGGTACATTTTTAACGTGCACCCACATTGGTATTGACTGCGTTGGAGGATTCTCTTTTTCTATCACAGAAGACCATTTTGTCACCACCACAGGGACCCCACCTAAATTCCACATTCCTCTCTTCAAGACCCTTCTTCTATCATCCTGATTCATAATTCTAAACTTCATCATGGTAACATTAACCACAAACACCTCTATCTTCTGAGCTTTGTCATTTATTGTCCATATCTTATTGGCAATCGTGTGAACCTTCCCAATATGTGGAGCATCATCCAAAAACTTTCCAATAAGAAAGTCATCCCACAGTGGAGCTTCCTTAGAAATCTCTTCACTGATCCAATACCATCTTTCATCTCAATCTCTACTTCATATTTCTTTAAGATTTTTTGACCTGAAACAGCTCCAACCCATGAGCCTTTTAATCCACCCGTAATCACCGCGTTATTGATTGGAATATCTTCCTTGACCGATTGATCATCCTTTTCCTCCATATCTGAACCTCTAGAAGATTTATCCTGCGATCCATCTACCTTTAGAACTCTTTATTCCCAAAACCTTCGACATATTCTGAGATAAATCCGTAAGATCCCAATCCTTCCTTGTTACGTGATCAGAAACCTACGCTTCCCCTGGAGACGTACCCTTTCTCGTCGGAGAGGAAGGTAAGTCCGGCGGATCCGCCGTACCCATACCAAAAAAAACTAAAAATGGCTATCTAAGAAAAATTGTATTTTTTGCAATAATTATTTTTGGTATAAAATTAAAACAGTTATTTATTTATTTATTTTACATGGTATATAATTAAAAATAAATTCTATATATTGACATATATATAGTATATTAATATAAATATTTATTAATTGAGATTTTTACTCATATAATTTTATTAATATTTTTATATTTTCTCTAACAAAATATTATCTTTATTAATATGAATATTTATTTAATGGAGACTTTCTACTCAAGGCAAATGTTAAAATTAATATATTTATTTAATGGAGACTTTTTATATATATGTTAAATATATATATATATATATATATATATGTCTAACATTTTCATTGAGTAGCAAGTCTCCATTAAATAAATATTCATCTAAATAAAAATAATATTTTTTTTACAGAAAATATTAAAATGTTAATAAAATTATATGAATTAAATATCTCAATTAAGAAATATTTATATTAAAATATACTGTATATCTATGTCAATATATATCATTTAATTTTAATTATATACCATATAAAATAAATAAATATTTTAATTTTATACCAACAAAAATTATTTTAAAAAAAATATGAATTGTTTTTATTTATGTGTTTACTCTAGTTAAACTATATACGGATAATTACTCGTTTTCAATTATTCAATATATTTATTATTTCATGATACGTATAAACATAAAATAAATAATAATATATATAAATAATTTGTATACATAAACAATTTTTATTACGCAAGTGTGGATCTTAAATGTTATTTGATCATATTATTTCAGAAATATAATTTTTAATATTGAAGTGAGATGGTGAATTGTAACATTTCGATAATATCACTAAAACTCAACGTAAATTAAATATTTAAAAAAAAAAATATCAACAAAAATTATCCGATACTCAACAAATGTATCTTCACGGTCTATAACTATACATTTGAAGACTTATGATATGATGACTGAACGATCAAATTAGTGTTCAACAATTATTAATATATAAATTTTACTCCATGCGGGTAATCATCTTGTATTTGCTTATAATCATGTTCGTAGGTCAAATCAAACACATATGTTTTGAGCCTTACAACTTATAAATATCTTAACAGAATAATGCATACATCATAAAAAAATATGACCGGTGAAGTAATATACGGAATGTTTTGACTGAAATTCTAACTTGGTGATTGACTAGATTGGTTTTAAAATAGATTGCTTTTTATTTTAAATGGAGCATGAATAAAATTTTTAGATATTTTTCCTATTTATTTTACGAGATATTTTAGTCTAAATCATCTTATTTATTACAAGTTGACTCTTTTTTTTCTATATTAGTGATATTCCAGCACTACGCGCCGGGGTTTATATGTTTTATTCTCTAATAAGTTTAAAATTGTTTATAATCATGGAATTACAAGTATCTATGGATAAGTTCTTACATCATGTATGTCTTTTCTCTTAGCTGATTCGTATCATGTTGTTAGGAGTTGATACATTTTGATGGTTGATACGGATTTCTAGAAAACATAGATTAAGTTACTGTGTTTTGTAATTGTTGGATATTTTTTCTTTCCATTGTTCATTAGGATATATCATGTATGCATTATGGGAAATCGCATTATATATTATTATATTATATCTTCAAAAGTATCTAGTAGAAGGTGGAAGTTTATTTTTCTAAATTTCAGACGTTAATTGGTCTTCATTTGCTTTGTTGCTGATTTTGAATTGTAAATTTACTATGATGGGATAATTTTAGTAGATTTATTTTAGGCCTACTTCAATAGGTTTACAGTCGTACGATTGTCTTGGTTGGATATAATGTGTAGTGAAAAGGACGAATAAAATGTGGCAAAGAAGGGTAACTATTTATAATTTTACATTTCCTTTTGTTTGTTCTAGTTATGGTTGTTGTATTAGTGGTTAATGATAATTGTCTTAATATTCTTTAATGTAGGAGTTCATTGCATGTGGATTTTTGGAGCTTCGATTGTAGGCGATTTGGGGTGACTGATGAATAAGTGATAAGGCACGGTAACAAATTATTTATTTGGGTTAAGTTTGGCTTATTGTCAATTTGAAGCTAGATGTTATGTCTCATGTGAATGTATTTTACGCTGTAGTTTTTTTGTTGGTTTACTATGTTTTGAGACTTTGATTTTTATGTAACTATTTTTTAATATTAACATCTTTTTCTGTCACATATGTTGTATTTAATATTTTTTTGTGTAATGTTTTAGATCGGTGGTTGACCATATTTCGTATTTAAAAGTATGTAAAAAATCAGAGAATACCACCATGAAAGATGACGTGGCATATGAGAATCTTTTTTCTTCGAAGTCAACCCTTAAAGTCCATTAAGCCACATTAACCTTCACATTGACCTCAATAAATGTTAATACCTTTTTCTTTAATTTATGATCAATTTTTTTCTATTTTCTAATTCATGTAATAGTAATTTTCAACTATTTTTACAATCGTAAAATTTGTAAAATAATGGAGAAACCTAAAATATATAAAAATTATACTTTGCCTTATCGTCGGTCAAATGATCAATAAGCTTCCAATTTTTTCTACATTTCAAACTTCTGAAGCATACAACTTCTTCTCACATATGTTAGGAACTATTTCATGTAAAAAACCTATATAAAGATGTAAAAGAAGCTAACGCTTGATTTCTTGTTGAAGCCGACACCTTTGATTATACATAGTGGGAAAGATAGGGGACATGTCTCTGAGCTTAACGACGGCTTGGCCTAAACGGTTGAAGATAGGAAATGAAAAACAACGGCCAGCAAACATAATAAATTTTTGATACAATTTGGGTATTGTACTTTGGACCTAATAAAGTTAATAGTTTTGTTTAAATGAGCATATCCTCTAGACATTATTTAAGAAGTGATCTGACAAATGTCATTGCACAATTCATTTTCACTAGAAATTGATGAGATAGGTTTTTTTTTTAAAAAAAAAAGATGACATGATATCAACTTAATTGTGACATGTAAATGTTTATAGATAACTTTTGACTTTTTGAAAATATTTTTTAGTATAGTATTAGCTAATAAATTTTATAATATCACTAAAAATTATGTTTAAATATTTATTTATTTTCGCAAAACTTTTGAAATATTTAATAAATAATATATCATCATTACGATTAAAAATTAATTAATGTTTAAATCTTTATTTGCATTTATTGGTTTATTAAGTAAACTAAAATTCTTTTTTATCCTTTTAATGTATTTTCAACTAAAACAAAAAGATCTAAAACTTATTAAAGTTTATATATTTAAATATAGATATACTTAAATTAAAAATAAAATATATACTTGAAATAAGTAGTCTTTAAATATAATAAACATAATAACATCATTAAAAATGTGATACATGACATTTTTTGCCCTATGGAAAAAAAGTCTGCTTTATTATATAAGATTTCTCACTTTGTGGTACTTTTGAAAATATGTACACATCTAATTTGTTATATAAGATATTCACAAATGCAATACAACCTCATCACTTGTTTTTTATTTTAAAATTTTCACCTTTTGTTGCATCATCAAAAATGGCTAAAAATACCATTCTTGCTATTTTCATGGTTCTTCTTGTCTTAGGTTTGTTTTACACTTAACTATATTAGGAGTGTTACAATTTCTGTATTTTCTCTTTTATTTGATAATGTTCAATTTCTTCATAACCTTTTTAATATATAACAACATAAAGATGATGCTAATACATGTTTTCAATATTTATATTAGAGGCGGTGATGGAGTCTCAAGGACAAGAAACGTGTCGTGATTATTTTAGAGGACCAAGAATTTGCCAAGCTAAACCATGTGATGATCAGTGTGAAGCTCAGCATAACGGATATGGCAGGTGCTTAGCAGGCCCAGTGTGCCTCTGCACTTATATTTGTAAAACTTAATTTTATTTGTTATTGATAAACTATCATCAAATATATTTAATAAAAACGTGTTGAAAACTAATATCAGATTTTTTTTAGAACGTGAATTTTGATTTCAGCTATTGGACATCAAAATATGAATTATAAACAACTAGTACGTAATGGTTTGTGTTATACAGCGTAAGGACTGATTTGGAGCATGATACAGCGTAAATTTGTTTATCAGACTTTTTGAGATAAAGTTATTGATGTTTAACCAATTTGGATCTAAGTCTAGACAGTTAACATGTTAGTCCGATAGCTACCCATAATACTAGTCAAAAATAATTTCAAACTTGAATCAGTGGCGAACCTACGTTATGTAAAGAGGACAAAAGTTATTAAAAACATATCTAGTGCCAATTAATTTGTTTTAAAATATATATTAGATATTTTTTTAAAAAATATATATCATTAAAAAAAATATCAGTTAAAATATATTTTGCGTTCAGGTTGAATTCCAGAAACTTTTGTCTTCCGTTGACACAGTTTTGTAATTACATTCACAGGTCTGCTGCTCGAACGAAGCTTCAGTCGAATCTGCTGTTGCGAGACTTGTCTAAATCTGGTCGGATCGAGGAAGCCCGCCAACTGTTCGACAAAATGCCTGAGAGGGATGAGTTTACTTGGAACACTAAGATTGTTGCTTACTCCAGTTCAGGAAGACTTGCTGATGTGAAACTGTCTTTTTTTTTCTTTCGATAGTGTTCCTAGGATGTGTTCTTCGCTTGGTTTGCTTCACGGGACTTTGCAACTGCAAGAGCCTTGTTAGTTGTTACAAGACATGGAAGATTGGAAGTTGATGATGTAGTTTCTTGGAACTCGATGGCAGTTGGGTGTGTTAGAGAAGGTCTTAAAGAAGAAGCTCTTTATTTGTTCGGAAGAATGATGAGCTAGATATGAAGATATATGACTTCACAATTCTATCCATTTTAAACTGTTTAGGTACGAAGATTTCTTCTTCTGTACATTATCTGATTGTGAAAACTGGATTTGGAGCTTACAAGAGGAATCATTGATTCATCGGTTGAAGTGTTTGAAGGGATGATTGAGGAAGATGCGATATCGTGGACAGCTGATCTTGTCACAGGCAATACACACAACGGATCTTATGAAACATTGACGCTGTTCTGTAAGTTGAGAGCTGAAGGAGTTGTTTCTCCTGATCATTGTATTAAGCGCCTCCGCAGAGTTAACTCAACAAGTACATGGAAGTTACATTAAATATGGATTCCCTTCCTCTTTGTCAGTAGATAACTCTCTTGTGACAATGTACACAAAGTGTGGAAGCTTTAATTGTGAAAAACAGCAAAGCCAAGGACTCGCTGCAATCATACAGGTTGATGATAGGCAGTGGCATAACGCCACACTACATTAGATCTCTATGGAAGATCTGGTGATTTCACCAAAGCAGAGGAATTGAATTGCTGAATCAGATGCAACTGTATGGAAAGTGTTTTTGGCTGCAAGCAGGAAGCATGGGAATATAGTAAACGGGGAAAGGTAAAGTTCATAGCTTCGTGTCTGAAGATAGAAGACATCCGAAAATGGTTGAGATATATTCAAAGGTTGATGAAATGATGCTTTTGATCAAAGAAGCTCGTTATTTACCGGATATGAGTTTTGCACTCCATGATTTGGATAAGGAAGGCAAGGAAAGCAAGGAGCTTGGTAAACTTGTAAATAGTAGATACTACTGAGATTGTCTAAATAAAATTATTCTCAAATAATATTACAGATGTTTTTATTGAAATTCTAACTTGGTGATTGACTAGATCGGTAATACATTGCTTTTCATTTTAAACGGAGCATGAATAACATTATCACAATAACTAACAGAAAAGGTATAAATATAGAAGGCAAAAAAAAGAAAGAATAACAATAGTAGCCCTTTTTAAAAAAAAAAAACAATAGCAACATTATTTTTAGACTATGCACAATGGTTCGTGTATTCAACACCCTAATTTTTACCTTTTAACATTTCACATAATCTTCTCTTTCTTCTGCATAATAATTCAATACATATTTTACATCTATATCATACAATGGTTTTGTTTCAACACCCTAATTAACTATTTTATGTTATATTACTGATTTTTATCAACAAAAAAAATGAATAAATTCAAATGAATCATTTAATTTTATTATTATAAGAATAAGTTTCAAGTTATTAAAAACTAATTAATATTTATATTAAAACTTTATTTTCATTTTGTATCCAAATAAAAAAAACAAATTGCTATTTATAGAGTATGGGAAATAATAAATTTTGATATAAAATTAAATAAAAAAATTTCATTTAATATATAAAAGTTAACCATAAATAACTAGGATGAAACAATAAATATCAACTATACCAATAACAAATCACCTTTTGCTATTGTCTCTCTCATCTCTCTTGGATTCAATACTCAGTTTAATCGATCTCACTTTTCAACTTATATTCAACACCTCGTTACATCTCTTCGACAGTTGAAAAAAAAAAATCAACATTGTAAGAGCATGTTTATAGGTAAACCCCTTAAAAGTTGTTTAAGTGGGCTTTAGTGTATATTTAACTATTAAAATTGTGATAAGAGATTTTGTTAAGAGACAATTGATTATAGTGGTTTATTGGTAGTTTATTAGTTAAGGAGATGAATTGATTTGTTTGTTATGAAGGAGAGATGATATTTGTGATCATGAGAAGGAGATATGAGTTTGTGAAAGAAAACGTATGCAGAAGCTAATGTTATATAGAGAACAAGACTGGATTCATGACAAAATACTACAAGACTTGTGATTTCACAAACTTGAACCTGCAAAAGCATTGGTTTCTTTTAGAAGTTCAGGTCCTGAGAAGGCCCACTGACGAATCGTGCCGTCACGTAGCTGCCACCGCCGCAAATCATGATTTTACAAAGTTGTCAAAGTTGTCAAAGAGATGGAAGAGATTCAAGTCAAGAAGAAGAAACCAAGAGAAACGTCACGAGATCCACCGAAAGAGTTTTCGAATTGCCGTTATCATGGAAGAGGAGAAAAAACCGAGAAGAGAAAGGAAAGACAGAAAAAAAGAGCGAAAGAAAAATGAATCTCGAAACCATCGTTCCTCT
>JABAYD010040518.1:0-11990 GCA_014822095.1 Diplotaxis tenuifolia | reverse complement strand
TTTCAGAGTGTATTTCCTTGGGAGAGGTTCATCACTAGGTTGGCACAAACACTTCCGGCATCGGACCAAGCATCGAAAACCACCTCAGTAAAGCTCGGGTGTTTAGTTAGGTAGTTCGGGAATTTATAGGGTTGGGTTCCGGCTCTTAGGAGTTGGAAGGCTAGGTCAATGAGGCAGGGAATATGGTCAAAGATGTCAGGGGGAAGAAAGGTCGCAGATAAGTGGGGGAAAACAGATAAAATGCTACTATTGATGAGGCAACGATCAAGCTTTTTAGCCACAGGAGAAGAGGGTTGTTTATTGGACCAGGTGAGAGTTGGACCCTGATAGCGGAGATCAAAGGCCCCGAGCTGCAGTAAACAGTCACGGAAAGCGTAGATGTTGGCCATACTGGAGTTGTCATTGAAGGCAGAGTGCTCCTCTCTGCGAAGGATCTCGTTAAAATTACCCCCAAGGATCCACGGTTTAGAGTCTAGATCAAGAGAAGAGTGGAGGTTTAAAAGGTCGACCTAAAGATCAGCCCGTTCTTCACTAAGATTAGCAGCATAGACAACCGTGAAGATGAATGGGCCATTGGCAGGGAGGAGAACCTCACAAGTTATCATCTGGCAGGTTTGAGAAAGGACACGAAGCTTGATAGGGTCTTTCCAGATCAGAATTATCCTCCCATCATCGTCGGACTGGTGGTCAGATTGATAATGCCAGCCTCTGTAAAATGTAGACATCAGCGATGCCAGAGAAGGTTCCTTGATATGTGTTTCCAAAAAAGCTCCGAAAAAAGATTGATGGCTATTAAGCCAATAGAACTTTGTCTGGACCCTAAGGTTCCGAATGTAAGATTAAAACATTCTCATAGATCGTCAAGAGTTTTACTTGGATATCTTTCATTATGGAAAACTGTTTCTTTTTTTTTTTGGCACAAGGAAAACTTTTTCAATCTGTAAAACTGATTTCTTTAAAGAAGAGAGTAAGACTAGACTTGTTACTCTGTTAGCAGACTGTCTGTTAGATCAGATGTATAGTCGACATTTTTGAAAAAACATGAAAAGCGACGATTTTCATATAATTGATAAATCAATTTAAAAGAAAATCTCAAAATGGTGCACAAAAAAAAAATTCTAAAAATAAATATTTAAAAGATTGAAATATAGAGATGTGACGGGGAAAAAACTGTCGCGTAGGTTAGAGCCGCAACTACTCGAGAAAGATCAGAGTCATGTCGCTTTCACTAGATATCCTTTTTTCTTCTGCCCGAAAAAGAGGTTCAGATGCTACATTTCTTTGGCAATTATTTTAAAATTATTGTATATAAAATTTTTGAACAAAATTTATAAGAAATTTAATATTTCCGACAATATCAGAAATAACCATGCAAGTTGCTGGTTTTTCAAGTGTAAGATATACTACATTCTAATAATCTACAAGGAAAAAAGGAAGAGAATAGGTCCATTTATTTATTACAAACACATTTTATAGATGTACGGGTTGGGTTTATTGGAGAATTTAGAATGTATCTACTGTTATGAATGTAGATACGGAAAATAAGAAGTATTAAATGGCTAGGCCCCATTCCTAAAATATTCATGTGAGCTACGTGATTTTTCATGCATACCCCTCAATGCTTTCACTGTACTATAACTTAAACTCGCATGTTGAGTTTTTAAACAAAAACTCTTTTACATTTCACAACTACATACTTATAACATATTATAAGACATGATCAAGAAAAGAGCGTAAATGACTGATCTAATTGTTAACAACTAATCAAGCGTATAAAGTTTCTTTAACTCAAAGACATTTACATATATATTTCATTATTAAAAAATGAAATAGTAAAATCACATGACTTTAGAGTGCCCTTTCCTGATTTTGTAAGGCTTGCATATGGTCATGGGCCAAAGATATGCATGCATATACAATCACACAATATAAAATAGTGTCCCCTCATGCAAAGATTTGGTTTGTCACAAAATTCCAGAGCTCTTGTAAGATTTATTCCAAAAGATAAATGGGGACCTTTCATGAGATCTTCCTCTGATTTTCTAATTTATACTATAACTTTAGAATAAAAAAATATCATGATAAATATTTACATTGATGCATGCATTCAGAACTTATATCAATTTTGGTTATTCGAAAGTAAGAAGTAGAATCTCTCATGCAAAAAAAAAAAAGAAGAGAAGCAATCCTCGCCGTTCATGTCATGCATGATCTTCTACTGGGAATTAACGACCATGTATGGGACCCACTATGACGTGTTCAGATGCGAAAATGTACGGTTTCGGAATTCCGTGGTCCAGCAAATATTGACCGTCCATTTGGTTTGCTCAAAACCGCAAACATGTTGGGTACTTGGGCCCTTGGCTACATTTTCGTGGAATGGTTGAAGTTGAACCAGATGTCTTTAGATACTTTAGATCTGAGGAGTAACTACCAAACCAAAGCCAAGTGCTATGAGTTTTGTTAACCGGATCGAACCAGGATCCTTTTAGCTTATGTGTCAACAACTGTCAAGGACTGTCTGTCCTGGACCTCCTGGTAGAAAACACTGTCTCCAACTTTCAACGCCACTTTGACTTTTTTTCCTGCTAAATCTCAGTTGACTTTCCGTATATAGAACGTCTTTTCCGTATTTAATTTGGACTTTCATCACTCATTGTTTCTCTTTCACGTCCATTTTCATCAATTCACAACTACATCCAAAAAGCCTGAGGAAGTAGTGAATGATCGTACTTATCCGAATTTAGCAAGAGATGTAAATGCAATTAGTTTTATATATTTCCATTTACCAAAATTAACAAAATACTAGTGTAACAGTACATGTGAGTGTATCTACAAGAAAATAACGGAAATTATAAGATTAATATTAAATTTTGGTAAATACAGTTAAATCTGTGAAATATCTCTAATCAACCCAATACGCTAATACGTTTGGGTGGATGATTCTGTTAATTAGTAGACCTACCAAAAGTATATTTTTAGAAAAATCATAAGAAAATGAATTCGTTTTCAAACTCTCTGGCAATATTGTCTCAAAACTTATCAATGTCCATGATATGTAATTATAAAACTATGATAAACTTTGGTCCACCGACATTCAAGATATAATGATATAATCAAAACTTTGACATATATGTATTTGTATATGTTTGTAAATATACACTGTCTACAATCTACCTATAAATTTACTGATATAAACGTACAAAAATAAGATTCGTACACACTTTTAGAATGCATAGTAAGAAAATACATGTGGAATAGAAGGTGAGTGAGACAGTGTCTCATGAAAAGTGGCAGAGACACATAAATAAATAACATTAAAAGAAGGACCAACAAAGAAATTAAATGATGTCTTTCAATTTCATATTTTCACGTACCATTCTCGTGCTATTCCCATGCACTTAACATGTTTGCTCTGGCTTCTTCCTTGAAATTTACTGAACTAACCTCCCAACTACTTTTTCGGTTATGTTATCTAACATTTCTCTTCTTAGGTTCTTCACCATAATGCAACAATCTGATTTGAGTTTGAATATGTGTACTATAGGCACCATTACTATTTTCCTGCGATGAATTCACAGGTTAAAGAACATCATAAATATCCGGGCTTATAACTTATAAGGTTCGTCTATAACATTTTTCCTGTGAAGGCTTTGATCATCTTTTACGTACAAGTGTTTGTCTAAAATTAAGTATCCCGACGTATATTTAAATGTCTAGATGATCATTCCTATAGTACCATACACAGAGACGGCCCTTGGCACAAGCCAAGGAAGCAATCGCTTGCGGCCAGCGGCGGACCCACTTGTAGAGAAGTGGGGTCACCACAGAAATTATTTAAACTGATGTTTTGTAGAGGAAATTATTAAAAATTTGGTGGTAGAGTTGGTAAAATTTGTTTAATGAACCCACACAACCCGCTTCAATTCCCTGCTACGTCATATTTAATTTATTTTGAACCCATAAAGATTCAGTCCTGAGTCCGCCCCCGCTTGCGGCCGTTTTATTACAAATAAAATATCGGTCACAAATTACTAAAAATTTCCTTTAGTCTAGCGGTTGAAACTAAGGTTACCAAACCTATTCCCACCTAAGCCGGTCCAGAAAAGTGGCTTTTTTTTTTGAAAAGTTGCTTCTGGCCTTAGATTTCTTAAGACCGGCTCTGACCATACACATAGCTAAAAAGGACGACGTAAGAACAACATATTACAGCCTTTTCGAAGAATTTAAGCTCGATATCTGCTAAAAATGCACCATGTTTGCTACACAAACATAAATAGCTTATCATATCGTATTGTATGCAGGGCCGGGCCTGACATAATTGGGACCCCATTCAATTTTTTTTTTGTCAAAACAAATTACAACTATAACTAAAATATATACGTAAAACAAATCTATTTAAAGAAAAAATGAAAAAGTAAAAAAATTATCTGCCTTTGAGTAGTATATATAAATTCAGAAATTTATATATTTTTATATTATATATGTTGAAAGAACTTATTTTAAAAAAATCAATATGTAATTTTTTTTTAATATTGGGGCCCTTGTATTGAGGGGGCCCCAATCAAATATGTCATCCCAATGGGCTCATGCCCAGCTCTGATTGTATGATCAGGACAACAAGTTAACATATTGTCGCTTTTGTTTTTGTTAAACCAAATATCGTTCTTTTCAAAACGTTTTAGTAATGGTTTCTGTCAATGGTTGCCCAAAGACTCTAAGCAAACATTATGGGCTAATAAGAGGCTTTCACTGCCTTTGTTGAAATAAGTAAAATGGGCTTTCTGGCAAACCTTCAATACATAAAACCAATCCAAGCCTTGCAACATCTAACGATCTCCACTAACAATTATGACACGTCTAAGCTGTGAAAATGTTTGCCTTCAGATTCCGTGGTCGAGCGAATCATTCTTGATCGTCTACATGGTGGGACGCCAACGGGCGCGGACCTATAGGACTCGTTGGATTATCTCTATTGAATGGTGGAATATGAATATAAGCATGGCATCCACGAGCCACGAGATATGCATATAGTCGACAAACACTAATTGAGATTTTTCTTTAGATTTTAATTTTCTTTCATATATTACAAATAATATGATTATGTTGATGTAGAGACAAGACGGTGATGTAGCAGATCAGAAGTAGTTCATGAAGTGCGACATGAACTAGGACAAGGGACACTCGACTTGTGAAAAGAGTGGGGCGCGAACGATGCATTAAAAGAAGATTTAATGAAGAGTTAGAGAAAAAGAGAAGTCTCGAAGAAGAAGCAATCAATCATAAGAAGAATGGAAGATTGGCTTATTCGTTGAAGAGAAAAGAATGGAAAGTTTCTATTAAAAAGACCGAATAACCTAGGGTTTCCTCCGAAGTATAAAAAGGAGGTTTAGGTCGTGTGTAAGGGTCAACACACAGAGAGAGGTTTTAGCAATAGACGTTTTGCAAGTCCGGAGAAGGATAAGCAAAATCATCTAGGGATTAGAAGCGTAAGTGGTTCAGGGACTGTCTTAGGTCTGCGAACAAGTAGGCTAGTCAACAAGTCAATGTTTTTCTTGAGCTTGATTGAAAAATTGCTTTTAAAGAACTTTTATGTTTTTTTTAAAAGGATTAATCTAGTCGTATTTCTTGGAAAGAACTATCCCTATGTTACTGTGTGTTCTAGTTTGTGTAGCTCGAATTATCTTACATTAACAGATTAGACCGTTGGTAATAACTACGATAAAAAATACATGGTTTTGAACTCTGGATGAAATCATCAACAAACAAAAGGATTTTATTCAATAGGCTGGCATAACAGATGAGCACAACTTATTCTCGTTTTGTTATTGACAACACATATATTTTTATACCAAATTGAGAAAACATACGTATAATGAACTTATGGAATTTTATTTTTCTTATTTCATAATTTCACGTAACAATAAGATAGTCGGTAATATAGTGGTGTAGCTCTTTTCCTCTTGTAATTTGAGGGAAAGAGAGCGAACCGTTAGTCACAATCACAAATGTCAATGTAAGCAGACGAGAGACCGCTGGTCTCACTGTCCACCGCTTCCCAAACGTAGACATTTTCACCAACATTTATATCGCAGTACAAACCCCATGTAGAACAAAGAAAAAAGTGACCCCCATGTAGGCGTTTCATGGCCTCTTAAGTAGAAGACTAGATGTTCATGACACAAACCAGAGACAAGGAACGTTGTAAAACCCCCGATAAAGATAGCCAAACCAGAGCTGGATTTACCCGCCAGAGGAATGTAGAAAGCTGAAAGGAGAAGAGATGAAACCATTCGATTCCACCGATGACCCCAATAGTCCTGAAGAGATGTGGCTAAGTAAGGTTCATCAAATACTGTCTCAAGATCGCACCCAAGAATGATAGTGAACAAAAATTTGAGGGAGGTTAATGTAATTTCAAGTGTCAAGTAAATATATAGATAATACATATCCCATACAAGAATCGTGGGAAGGTTATGTTTGTAACCTCGTATGTGTAAAATTATCAATCAATGCACATATTGCAACTTTAGTGGAGAAAACCCAAGTTGGGGAAGTAGATTGAGATTTGGGGTTTTTTGAAGTCTTTCAATGGGAAAGAGAAAGAAGCACACAAATCTAAAAAGACTTGTGGGAAGTGAGACAAGAGGATCTTTATCAAATGTATTAGAACCTGACTCTGATACCATAATAGAATGCTTGAGTTTAGAGGTTGTTACGGAAACGAGAAAGAAGTATATTGCTCAAGTAGTTTACAATTGTGTATTTACATGTGTATAAATACTACCGGTTTAGTAATGGAAGTTAAACCAGTGATAAGGCAAAAGGAAACTTAAACCAATTCTAACCGAGATTAATAATCTAATAAAATGCAAAGAGGATGAGCTTTATAATTCCCACCCCTGTAAGTGTACTATATATGTTGAAAATGAGTAACGCAAAGGAGAAGAGCATGGGAAAAATAAAGAACTGAACACATACAAGAAGAATTGAGAGTAATCGAGGAACACCAGCTTTGAATCTGGTCGATATGTAGTAACAATAAGTTACAGAGATTATTGCAGAAATGTATATTAGGTGTTGATTATGTGCATTTGGTCAGTGTTTCACCTACAGCTCTGAAGTGATCACTTCATGAAACTGTTTTCAGCATTTTGGTGCTATAGGGAAAAAATTGTGAAAGTACCTAGAGCACCAAAGTGACCACTTTAGAAAAGCTGCATCTTGCACTTTGATGCTCTAGGAAAGCTGTATGTTTGGGCCTTGGTGATTCAAAGCCCATTAATGCTAGGGTTTCTGGAGACACAAGAGACTTCTATATATATGTTGTGTCTCCTCTTAACCTAGGTAACCGAAGAAGAGAGAGCAGCCAAAGAAAGAGAAGATAAGAGAAACTCCACAAGATATAGAGAGAGAGACAAGCAAAAGGCACTAAGGCAGCCAAGAGAGAACTGCAGGCTGAAAGTGGAAGCCAGTTTAGACCAAGTGCTGAAGGTCTCTATGTTGATTCAAGAGGAAGCAACCAACATGGAAGAGCAAGGTCTAAGAGCAGAGGAAATTATCAGTCTAAGCCACGGTCTGATAAGAACATCAAAGGTTGTTTTATCTGTGGAGATGAAGGGCACTGGAAAAAAGATTGCCCGGAGAGGAGACAAAAAGGCTCTGCAAATACTGCATCTGAATATAAGCAACCAATGATTCTCAGTGTTAGCACTCATGACATAAAGAAATGGTGGATTATGGACTCTGGTTGTTCATACCACATCACACCAGACAAGGAAGTCTTGTTTGACTTCAAGAAGCTCGATGGTGGTAAAGTGTTAATGGCTAACAACACATTTGGTAACATCAAGGGGATAGGAAAGGTTCTGATTGAGAATCCGGACGGTTCAGAAGTGATACTCAAGGATGTGAAATAAATGATAGAGGTGAGTAGAAATCTGATTTTCTATGGGATGTTGGAGAAGTCAGGTTGCAAGTACAGAGGAGAAGGCTTCAGGGTTTAGTTTTACAAACCTGGGAAGAAGGTGATATCATGAGAGTATCACAAAGGGCTCTACTACCTTCAAGGCAAGGTCACTAAGGCTGGAGTGAAGGTGCCAAGGGAAAGGAAGGTGGGTATAAAAGCAGTTAAGTCCAAGAATGGAGCATAGAAGTCGGTTAAGGAAGCAGGAAAGAAGAAGTAAAAAAGTGTGACTTTCAGCAGGAATCTGATTCAAGGACCAACTCTTCATGGCTATGATTGGAAGAGGTCGTTGGCTCAAGGTGGAGGCTATTCTATGACAGGAAGGTCAGAAAAGAATGAGTCTAAGGTGAGCAGAGAGGAACCAGGAGTAGAACCGCATGTAGCTCAAGGGGACAAAGAGAAATTAAGGAAACAGTCTTCAAGGAGGAATCAAAGGCTTGATGAATTCAAGAAGGATTCCGAGTGTTGCATTAGTAGTTTCTCAGGCTCAGAGAATGCAACATGCTTAGATGAGATTGAAGCAGCCATAGGGTTTCTAGTCGAAGTGAGTGAAATAGAGTGTGAGTCTCTCATAGAAGCAGGAGAGTCTACCCAAGATCAGAAGCATGCTATGAGTAAGCAAGGAGGCTTCTTGGATCAGAGGAAACCGAGTTGGGAGTTGCAGCAAGGCTGCATACTTCTCAACGCACACTAAAGGGGGAAAAAACCCCAGGTAACTATGTTGGCTTAAAAGTGGATCTTGCAGGATCGAGTTGACGGGGTAGAGTTAGTTTGTCTAAAGCCTTGAGATGGAAGGTTAAGTTGCGGCATGGAGAGTTAACTAGTGGAGTTTCTAGAACTGTGTAAGTAGAGTCACAAGTTCCAGGTGGAGTGGATGAGAAGAGCTTCAGAAAAAGTTGAAGCAAGTAGTTTGACTCAGGTGGAGTAACTGAGAGAGAAGGAGGCGAGGGTGATTCCGTCTCAGGAAAAAGAAGACCCCAAAGAAGAGGGACACGTACCTACAAGGCATGGTAGGTTAAAGGTAGGTTGAAAGCACAAGGAAACACAAGCACCTATGACCAAACGCTCAAGGGGGAGATTGTTGATTATGTGCATTTGCTCAGTGTTTCACCTACAGTTCTGAAGTGATCACTTCATGAAACTGTCTTCAGCATTTTGGTGCTATAGAAAAAAAAATGTAAAAGTACCTAGAGCACCAAAGTGATCACTTCAGAAAAGATGCATCTTGCACTTTGATGTTTTAGGAAAGCTGTATGTTTGGGCTGTATGCTTTAAAAAGTTGTATTATGCTTTATTAATTGTTACTTGAATAAATTAATCATATTTATTACTCTAACTTGTTAACTTCAATATTTTTAGAGAAATCTATTTTTTTTTTTACATTTCTTTCTACATGCAAATAAAAAAGTAGTGGAGACAAATTATATAATAAAATATTTTGACACTCAATATATAAAACAATTGTGTGATAGCAAAATGTTTCAAATAGATTTGACATTTTTCTGTCAAAAGTAAACTAGCGAAAAAACTAAATAGGCATGTTGTCTTTAGGATATAAACAATTTACGTATGTTTACAGGTCCATGGAAGTTTTATTATATGCAAGAGGGACATGAAGAGTCATCTAGACATATATAGAGCAACAATAGTTTTAATTTTAGCCCTTTCTTAAAATTTTCAACCTATACATTATAATTAGAATTAGAAAAGAAGAATATTAATGCATATGAAAATAATTGATAGCGAATTGAAACTTATAATATTCAGTATCTCTGATTTTTTTGTTGCTTTTCAGCCAGTAAATTTTAACATAATTTACTACTTCCTCTTTGTCAAGAAAACAATTAATTTTACATATTTTTCATATAAAAATATAATTACCTATACACCTAACCGTATATAAACCAATAGAAAAATTAATTGCAGAATAAACTAATAAATTTAGCATTGAAAATCGAAAACAACACTTATTTTGTAACAATTTTTTTTTCTCTATAACGACACTTAATATGAAACGGAGGGAGTAAAAAAAATCACACTAAATTTCATTAAACAAAGTATCATACACGGTTTAATACACTGGTGAGACTGAAGACCACGAAGCCGGCAGTATCAAATTTCCGGAGACAAAGCCAGCAACTAAAACTGAGCTTCGAACCGGAGCAAACACGAGAGCCTCCACACCAAACCCAACTTAAAATTACATTTATTTTTGTTAACAGGTACACAAATGAAGAAACATGTTTGCTTTTACGTTCTATCTTCCTTTTTTTTAACCTCAATTGCATTAAACTTAAGATACGGTTCTTACAAAGTAGAAGAAAGCAAGTTTGCCGAGAATCCGTTTTATATCAGGGTCGCAAGAAATTTTTAATTGTGGGAATGAGTCCGTTCAAATTTTTATTGGGCATTTGCATAACTAGTGAAGAGATAAATAATTGATGACATTTTTAGCCTTTTGACCTAACAAACTTAAGTCTAGCGACCCATATAACTTCTCGACTCATCGATCTCGACCCAAAGACTTCCTCACACGTGCGAAACTCGCCGGAAACGACCCAAAGACTTCCTCAAAACTCGCCGGTGGTTTATAAATTTATTTTTTTCTTTCCGTCGGTGAACGTGAAATACTTTTTACTGCGGTAAATCTGTGGTACTTTTACCTCTATTATCGTGCCATAAAACTAGCCGTACAAACTTGGTACTAAATTTAATAAAAAAAACTAGCGGATGGGGTTAACTGATAATGGTGTGATATAATATGGTTTGGTGGATAATATAAAGAAACCCTAGTAGAAGAAGAGATGTTCGGCAGAATGCATCCACCAGATTTGAAAATGTTGAAAATTAATAGCGGTGAGCGTGGCTCCGCTGGGAGTTTTGGTGGTAAATCTCAGGCGACCAGTAGCAACACCACCGAATGTACACTGTTATATCCCTTCGACATTGTCGAATCATTGTGTTTTTGTTAGTATAAAATTAATTGTAATTGTTCGTTGGGGTTGTAGGAAACTCAGAGTCTCACGTTGTTGTTATGGCTGGCCGGTGGATAATGTATTTTGGGATTTCAAGATAGACAATGAGAGAATGGGTATATCAGTTGACTTTTCGCAAATCAAAAGCGTTAAGGGTTTAAAAGATAGTATTCTTGCTGCTTATGGTTTGTTGGGAAGAGATATAGAGATTGAAATGTGTTATTGGCTAATTGATAGAGAGAGTGAAATGGTTGGTAAAGGGGCCGGACCAGTGGAGATAGCAACTGACACTGATTTGAAAATATTCAAGGCTCTTCATAAGACAGACAAGTCTTTTAATGTTTTCTTGACATTTAGAGAGAATGTTGGCGGAAATGTGATATTTTTAAGGTCCGAACGAGATATCTTGTCGCAAATGAATGCATCACTAGGAATGGATGATGATGAGTATTTGCTAAGGCACGTAGAAGCTCTTGAAGAAACTATTGGATTGAACTCAAAAACAGCTGATCGGGTGCAAGGTTCGAAGGTTAAAAATAGTGGAGCGGCTGAAGATGCTGTTTGTGGGGTTAATCAGGATTATATGCATCAACAAAACCGTACGCTGCAAGAGACATGCAATAGTAGTGGAGAAACAATAGTAGTGGAGAATGGAAGTAAAAAGTGAGCCGCTCCATCGGGAGAAAACAACAGAGATGGAGATGAAAATGAAGATGTAGATGAAGATGGAGATGAAGATGGAGATGGAGATGAAGATGAAGAGGAAGATGGAGATGAATATGACGAGGAATATGACGAGGAATATGATTATAATGAAGATGAAGATGAATATGAAGATGAAGATGATGATGAAGATGGAAACGATGATGAAGATGAAGATGATGGTGGGAATGAAGATAAAGATGACGTTAGAAATAAAGATACAAATGAAGATGAATAAGACTATGATTATAATGGCTAACATGAATTTGTTAAAAATGACTGTGAGAGAGACGAAGATGATGATTTTGTTGCGTGTCCACCAAAAGGAGGGGGTGGTGGACGGTCAA
>JABAYD010040500.1:0-15534 GCA_014822095.1 Diplotaxis tenuifolia | reverse complement strand
TTTTTTTTTTATGCCCTTGCAGAGTTTGATTGATTGATTGCTTGCATTATAAACCGCCTTCTCCTCTTTTGTCAATTTCTAAAATTAATATTCATTAAATTGTTTTTATAAAAAACTAAAAGAAGAAATAATTGTTTGCCAATGGGGAAGAAGAGATGGATGCTGTAAAACTAAGGAATATGCTTCAGCTGACTTCTTCTTAAGGCCCATTACTTGCACCAAAAAAAAAAGAGATTAGATGATCAAAGATAATTTGAACCGAGAGCACAATCCAAGGCTAAGAGTAAGAGGATGATTTTCTAGCTTTTGTTTTAGTTTTGGGCTTTTGTTTTTCTAAGAACTATTTTTCTTCCGATCAAGTTTTGGATTTTAGTTTTTATTTTTGTAAATTTGCCAATCAAGTTTTCAGACAAATGGATTTCTTAAAATTTAAGAAAACTAGTTTTTTTAAAATTTTAACCAATTTGTGAAGAAAAGCCAAAAACCAATTTTTGTGGGTTTTTCATACAAAAACGAATTTCAATTTTTTCTTCTATAGAAATATATATATTTTAATTAGATAAATAATATTTCATAAAATAAACTACCCATACAATTTTTGGTAGATTAGTTGCAAACAGTTAGTATTAATCTATATAAAAAATCATTGATTAATTTTAATAATTACTAGACACATTAACAATAACTAAAAATTATAAAAGAAACTCAAATATTTTATTAATACAGTATATCATATTATTTAAAAATAACCATTAAATATTTTATATAAGAAAATTTATAAAAAAGTATAAAAAATTTCAATTTTTTTTATAATTTATAGATGTTTTATAATTTATTTTAATATAATACTTAAAAATAAAATACTATATTAATGTATTTTTGTTTTAAATAATAACTACTCTATTTTGATAATTTCAATAGTAATTTTTAAATGTTTTATTTTTTATTATTTTATAGCAATGTATTCATATAAAAAAGTGATTCTCTACAATTTAGAAGATACATAAAAATCAAAAACGAAAATTAAAATCAAAAATCTAAAAACTAAAACCAAAAGCTGAAATTCAAAACCAAAATCTAAAAAATAAAAACTAAAATCTAAAATTAAAAACTAAAAGCAGAAACTAAAATATAAAAACCAAAAACAAAAACTAAAAAGTAGTGAAACAATCATCACCTTACCTAGAGTAACAATCTTTTTTTTGTCAAGTATCGTAACAACACCAAACAAAGAGTTTTATTTTTTTGTTCAGATTTTTTTATGGTTAATTATACTATTACAAATTATGAAAATATTACATAGACGATATCACAGTCTGCATCACCTTGAGCTGCCTTATGAAATCTATTCATGATAGTACTCCGTGCGATATGATGAAGATCCTTTATAAACCTTTCCTCCAATTTTCCGCATAATTAGCCTTCTCCAAAAATTGAAACAATTGTGTTGTCTGAGATGCGAACCTCAGATATGGATAAAAAAAAACTTTTAAACCTTGACCAATAGTCCACGGTGCTTCCACAATTCGGATTAAGTTCAAATTTTTTAGGGGGTGGATATTCTATTTAATAACATATTTGGTTTAGGTTATTTGAGTTTAAGAAATCTTGAACTAAAATCAACCCAAATTGGTATGGTTTGGTTCGGCTTTCCTTTGATTCTTTTGTGTTTAGTTTAGTTTAAGTTCAGTTTGGTTTGTGTTTAGTTTGGTTTAATTTAAGTTTGTTTGTATTTTTCAGTTAAATCAAATTATTATTTTTTGTTTTGTTTTAGTTCAATTACAAAAGTACGATTTATAAAAACAAAAATAAATCATCATTTGATACTAAATCATTATTTTCATAATTAAATGTAAAACCAAACATCACATTGAATATGTACAAAATATAATATTTAATAATTTTATATTATTACCAGTAAATGAAATAAATAAAATATTTTTCTGTTTTGATATTAATGTATGAAGTTCATATTATTTCATTTTAATGTATAAAAATATGTTTAGTTGTTTAGGCTAAATGGTTAAATATATTAAAGAGAATTTGTACCCTATATACACAGAAAACTCTTACGGTATTCACTATTCAGCTAATTTACTCTATCTTAAATCTTAATATTATTAATATATTTAATAATTTAATTAGACATATATGTATTTTGGTTTGATATGGACTCGGTTGGATCGGTTTTGTTTGGTTCGGATTTTTTGTCCATTCCTAAGATTTTCTATTAAGAGTGAGGAAAATAAAATGGTTTCGTTTGAGATTACGAGATAGTATTATTAAGGAAAAAACGATTATACCGACGAAGGAGATCGAACCACGTGTAATAAAACGCGCCCGCGAGTGAAAGGACGTAGGAAGTAATGATTAAACCGTGACAATAGCTGATGCCATTTCAAAATCGAAGCACACACATTCAAACAGCTGATTTGATGATTCCCTCGTAAGAGTTCAAATTTGAAAGAAAAAAAAAAAAGAAACGACTCTGACCCACCAACTCTTTCTCACTCACTCAACCTTCTCGCGATAAAAATCTCAGTAGGTTCGCTTGCCACCAATATAAATTCAAAATCAACGATACATATCTATCGAGGAGCCATGGGTTGTCTCTTCTTCCACTGCTTCCGACGTGCCAGAGCAGCCGATCGATCTACCACCACCGCTTCCCTCTCTCAACCTCCCGGCGTCAACTCCAATGTAATTTCCTCTTTGATTCTCGAATTAGCAGTTACAATTCTGAATCGATTGTGCAAAATGTTCATTTGTTTAGTCTTATACTTGAGCTGGATCTTTGGTATTTGCTAACTTTCTCACATGGTTTCAGAGAGGCAATGAGTCCAAGAATCGTTTATCAGCTTTGTTTCTCGATCAAGGTACAGTACTATATCTCAACTTCTTCGATGACTGTTAATCCTTATGGTTCTCGAAAGAAGAAGGTCTTACTTGTTTCTTCCTTTCTACAGAGAAAGAAGATTCGTCGCCTTGTCATCATCACATACAAGGATCTGGTTTGTTGGATTCTATTCATATTCACAAACATCTCAAGGATGAGGTATCTTCCTTATCAATTTCACACTCAATCAAACCTCTAAGAATTTGTCTAGTTTCCAGTCACTGTTAGCTTCCATGTGTTGTCAATTAGCACTCTCCGACTTTTCTTGGATTCTGGACTTTAGCTTTTGGTATTCATTTATAGTTTCGAGATCATGACTATGTTTGCCTTGATGTTCATTTTTTTGGCTTTTGGTTTGTGATATGCTTGAGCTTAATTTCTTAATACATACATTACATCAGAATTCTCTGATTCTAATCACTGTTAAGCTTCCTTGTTTTACCTACCACTGCCTTTGCTAGAGACACATTCATGTCTTATTTTGTTTCCTATACAACTTGAGCAAAAGCTCTTGCTTGTGAAGATGAGAAGTAATGTTCTATGTATTATGTTACTGAGCTGGCTTGTTTTTCTCAGGCATGCGTTCTGCTTCCCTTTTTGGTTCTTCTCCTATTCTATCTTATAAATGATTATTTTAGAACTCAATTCTTTGTAAAGGAAATACGCAAAACAGGTTCTTGTTTAGATGAGTATAGTTTAGGTATCAATGCTTCTTTGTGAAAGTGTGTGGGGAAATATATGCCTACTTGCAAAGTTGCAATGGTGTCGTCATCTTTACTTAGGACATTATCTGCAGTGTGGCAAGAGTCTTTTGCTTTTGCATGTATCAATAGAATCTGATTGCTGGTTCCTTTAAAATTAAAACCTTGCCCTGCTGTTTACTTCTGGAATTACAGGCTCAGCTTCGCAAAGCTTGTGACGCAACTACAGTGACAACGTTTGAAAATGCATCCGAAAAACTTGAAACTCCTCAACGTGGAAAACAGTTTACACCTTCTCAGTTTCATTCCTGGATCTCCAGTAACCCTGATGCAGTCTTTGACTTGGATGACAACACAGATGAACGCCGTGGAGAGATTTCAGAGCAAACTCCTAGCAGGTGGAGTGCTACTTTTCTCTTAGTATCTCTTTGACATGACTGCATATATCCGAACATCATTTTTACTTCACGCTAGAAGTTCTAGAGGTTTCATGGATCTGGAACTTTACTCTTTTTTCTTCTTTTGTCAAATCTCAGTTGCATGACCGATGCCCAAAGCAGTGCAAGAATCTCAACTGGATGTAGTGATGCTGGTGAAGAAAGCCAAGAAAGCGTTGTTACTGAGTTTAGAGATGTGGTGGATAGATCAAGCAAGGTGCCATTCACAGCTGGAAACATAGCGGGAAAGAGGAAATCAGTGAGGTTTGAATGTGATTTTGATCAATCTTACTCTTCTACTTCTTCCAAGAACAGCACTTCAAAGGTACCAGAGAAGATTGGAAAAAGTAAGTTCACAACATCCTCGCGTAATCTGACCTCACTGAAGCTATCTGATGAGATTCAAACCCCTGGAACCATGAATCATGCAAATATGGAATCAGCAGACTCCAATCTTACTGAAAACGCCTCCATATGTAACCTCCATGAAGATTCAGATGATGGCCTAGAACAAACCAAAGTGCAGGCTTGCAAAGAGAAGAAAGAAACTGAATCTCCCTTATCAGTAACTTGTGAGGGAAAGTTGGACGAGAGTTCAGCTAGTATTACTCCTTGGGTGAAGCAGAGTGAAGAGAAGAGTAACCAAAACTTGACGGCTGTATCCACCGTAACTTATGGGGACAGGCCTATCATTGGAGCGGCTGCTGCTCACTGGAATGAGAAAGAGCAGTCTCAAATCTCACCCAAATGGTGGGATGGTAATGGGATACCAAACTCCACTAACAAGTACAAAGAGGTACCTACTCTCCTGTATTAATCATCAAAGCTTCTTCACATCTTCCTCTCACTAATGATACACATGGGAGTTACTTATTTTTATGCAGGATCAGATAGTGAGTTGGCACGTAACATCTTTCGAGGAGAGACTGGAGAAAGCACTTTCAGAAGAAGGTGGTCAGTGTTTCATCCCATCAAGGTACACTCTTCTTCTCAGAATGATTCAAAATGAAACTGTTTTGGGCATTAATGATTGTAGTAAGTAGTAACGGATGATGCATAAACCTGTTTCTGTGCAGAAAACTTACAAGAACAGAAGAGGCGGAAAGGGACACAGCTATATCACAGCTGCATCATCCAGCGCAATCCACATCAATCGTTTCCTTCTGATTCATCGTGTAGTCTATATTGAGTATTGAGACAGTATCTGGCTTTCGTACAGAATCGTTGTCATGAGTTCATGACTCATGAGCAAATATGATACGTAGAAGAATGGATCTATATAGCAAACTATACACGATGGTTTGGTTCATGATTTCGTATATTCTTTCGATTACATCACATGACAATCGATGCAGTGTCATTCTTTGCAAAGTTTGGATGATTGATTATCAAGAGCTTGATTATTTTAGATTCTTATACTATTCATTATCTAGAGATTCCGTCTACTATACTATAGACTGATTCTGTTCAGAGGGAAGTCTCTGGATTGAAGAAAACATTCGACTGTAACTCTGTCTCCTAATAATAAGACACCAACGCATTGTATAGATTATTAGATACACAATATAATATGATTAGACCAAATGTGAAAACAGACATATTATTCACATGTATACATGTGATTTTATTCTACACAATAAAACTTTAGTGAAACCTATGACATTTGGGTCCATGTTTGTAATAGTAAAGGTTAGGGAGATAACAAATCAAACTAGGGCTCACCGAGAACCTATGAATGAATTAATCCAGTTCTAGAAAATGATCTAAAGAAGAGAGATCACCTTTAAAAACACAAGATCTGAAAGATAAGAGGATTGCTCAGAGACGTAAGAGAGATAAGAAGGATTTTTGAATATTTCTTAGATTGGATTCTCTGCCAAAGCAGGAAGGAGTACATAAAGAGAGTCAGCAACGGTCACAAAGACTCAATAGCTGGCTAACAAACGACAAAGTAAGATAGGGACAAAACCCCTTTTATTTTAATTGAAAATGCGAAATGCCTAAACCGGAAATGATAGGATGGGATAAACCGGTTTGGAGATGACATGGTGTGAATCTGTCACACTACTCCCCGTTTCATAAGTTCTTTGTCCTCAAGGATCAAAGGTTGGATGCTTGGCGATGAAGTCCTGATAGAACTCCCAAGTGACTTGATCAGGAGGATAACCCTTCCATTGCACAAGAACCTTGGTGACTGCAGCATTGCGGTGCTTAACCATCTTCTTCTCCAAGATACATTCAGGTTCCTTCGAGGTACCAATATCCTAACAGTACTGAGGTAGTGAAGGAGCACTGGTTGGAGGGTTGGGGCACAGCTTGAGCTGACTGACATGGAACGTGTCATGTATAGCTGCATCGGCAGGAAGAGCAAGCTTATACGCAACAGAGCCAACCTTCTCCAGTACGCGGAATGGAACATAAAAGCGTGGTGATAGCTTGTGTGGCACGTTCTTGTTCTTCAATGTGTTTTGGCGGTAAGGCTGCAGCTTTAAGTAGACATGATCACCCACATTGAACTCGCGATGAGAGCGATAAGAATCAGCTGACTGTTTC
Source organism: Diplotaxis tenuifolia (assembly GCA_014822095.1). Lineage (NCBI taxonomy): Eukaryota > Viridiplantae > Streptophyta > Magnoliopsida > Brassicales > Brassicaceae > Diplotaxis > Diplotaxis tenuifolia. Next base: position 8,947 of record JABAYD010040500.1, on the reverse strand, counting down.
ATTCTGTTCTGAGCTCGAAGCAGGTGAAACTTCAGCATATTTATTACCTCTTCTCTTTTCTTCATACTGCGATCGATCACTGCAGAAGAGCTCTCTCCTGGGAGATAAGGGAGATGAGTAGGGGGAGGTTGACTGTAAATTACCTCGTATGGGGTGCACTTGATTGCTGAGTGGTATGTGGTGTTGTACCACCATTCAGCTAGAGGCAACCACTTGCTCCAAGAATGTGGTGCATCAGCAGTCATGCAACGCAGATAGGTCTCGAGTGTCTTGTTTGTTGCCTCAGTTTGCCCGTCTGTCTGAGGGTGATAGGCAGTGGAGTGTTTCAGATCAACTCCCTGGACTCGAAACAGCTCACGCCAAACCTCGCTTAGAAATGTCGGATCCCGGTCGCTGACTATGTCTTTAGGTAAGCCATGGAGTTTGAAGACGTTGTCTAGGAAAGCCTGAGCAACTTCAATGGCAGTGTAAGGGTGAGACAGAGCAATGAAGTGTGCATTTTTGCTGAACCTATCCACGACAACCAGGATGCAGTGTTGACCACTTGAAGGGGGAATGCCTTCTATGAAGTCCATTCCAATGGATTCCCAAACACCATTAGGAACTGGTAAAGGCTGTAAGAGGCCTGGTTTAGCAGCCAGATCGTTCTTGTTCTTCTGACAGACGGAACAGTTCCGAATGTAAGCGTGTATCTCCACATTCATACGGGGCCAATAGAAGAGTGACTTGATCCGTTGGAGAGTAGCATCTCTGCCAGAGTGTCCACCGACAGCTGAGTCGTGGAGCCAACGCAAGATGTGAAGCTTAACATCCTGATTGTTCCCAATAACAAGCTTTCCCTTTCTGCGCAACTCATCATTAGCAAAAGTATACAAAGGGTGAGAGGTTTTACTTGCTTGTAGGTCAGAGATTATCTTTCGGAGATGTGGATCAGTTTCCCATAGCAGTCTGATGGAGTCAAGAAACCCATGGTGAGACTGAGACAGTGTGATACGGAGGAGTTGAGAACCAGAGACTCGGGATAGCGCATCTGCAACCACGTTTTCTTTTCCTTGTTTGTATTGAATGTCAAACGTGTACCCCATCAACTTGGACAGCCACATATGTTGGAAAGGGGTGGTGATCTTTTGCTCCATAAGGAACTTCAGACTCTTTTGATCTGTCTTGATGATGAAAGGTTTATGAGCCAAGTATGCACTCCACGTTTGCACCGCATGAACCACAGTGAGCAACTCTTTCTCGTAGACAGAGAGACCCTGATGGAGGGGGCCAAGGGCTCTGCTTATGAAGCAGATGGGGTGACCATCTTGCATTAGGACTGCGCCTATACCAGTGTTAGAGGCATCCGTTTCTACAACAAACGTCTTTGAGAAGTCAGGGAGAGCTAAGACAGGTGTTGAGGTTAAAGCAGTCTTTAGGTCACAGAAAGCATTTGCGGCTTTGTTATCCCAAAGGAAATCATATTTCTTGAGGAGGGAGATCAGAGGTTTAGCTATCACACTGTATCCTCTAATGAACCTTCTGTAGTAGTTTGCTAAGCCCAAAAAACTACGGAGTTGTTTTGTTGAAGTTGGTGTAGGCCACAACTCAATGGTCTTTATCTTGCTAGGATCAGTACTGACACCTGCTGCAGAGATAAAGTGGCCCAGATACTCGATGGTAGTAGCTCCAAACACACATTTTGATGGTTTGAGGAACAACTGATGATGGGAGAGTATCTGAAAAACTTCGTGTAGGTGCTGTAAGTGTTCTTCCCATGAAGAGCTGTACACAAGTATGTCATCGAAGAACACAAGGACTGACTTCCGTAAAACCTTTTCAAAAACGCGGTTCATTAGGCTCTGAAAGGTGCAAGGTGCATTGGTGAGGCCGAAGGGCATCACGAGGTACTCATAGTGTCCTGAATGTGTCTTAAAAGCCGTCTTGTAGACATCCTCAGGGGACATACGGATCTGGTGAAAGCCAGCGCGTAAGTCCAGCTTGGTGAAGAACTTTGAGCCTCCTAACTCATCGAGTAAGTCTTCCAATAAAGGGATTGGGTATTTGTCTTTGATGGTTTGCTTGTTGAGTCCTCGGAAGTCAACACAGAGGCGCCAAGTTCCATCTTTTTTCTTGACCAGCACAAAAGAGACGCGTAAGGGCTCGTGCTGCACTGGATGACACCGCTGGTGATCATTTCTTTGATCATTTTGTCTATCACATCCTTCTGTAAAGAAGAGTACCGGTAAGGGCGCAAGTTGACAGGGTTTGCACCGGATTCTAGGGGGATGTGATGATCAAAACCTTCTCTGAATGGAGGAAGGTTTGCTGGTTCTTCGAACAAGGTGGAGAAATCACTTAGCAGAGCTTGCAAAACAGGGTCATTTGTCATGTCGCTGTGATTTGCGGAGAGATGAGATAGCAGTGAACTTTGGTCAAGGCTTGGAGAGGACTCATCGGTGATTTCTCGGACTTGGAGGACAGCAATTTGAGGTTGTTGCAGCATTATTTTGTTGAAGGTGCTCCCTTTTACGACCTTGCAGCCATTCTTTGTAAAACCTCTCAACACATTTTTCTGGCCATCTAATGTGAACTCCATTCGTGGGTTGAGGAAATCCCAGAGAATGGGGCCTAATGTAGAGAGCCATTGCACGCCAAGGACTAAGTCACAACACTCGAGAGGGAGAGTCCGAATCTCAGAAGTGTAAGTGTAACCTTGTACCTTCCAGGAGAAGTTACTGCACTTGTATTTGGTGAGCATTGTGGAACCACCGGCCGCAGTAACGTCCATTGGTTTTATCTTCTCCAGCAAGCAGCCTAACTCATTCGCAACGTTCAGATCCAAGAAGTTATGGGTGCTGCCATTATCAATCAAGATGTAAAGCTTTCGTTTGCCATATGTACCGATCACTCGCATACAGTTGAAAGTTGAGGATCCAGTGAGGGCATTGACGGAGATAACTGGTGCTGGTTGAGGGTTTTCCTCGGGGGTTTCTGTAACAGAGTCTGTGGTGTCATCGTCTGATTCAGAAAGCGAATCCTCATCGTCATCACACTCCATGACGAAGATTTGGGACTTTTTGTGCTTGAGACTGTGACCAGGGGTGTAGACCTCATCACAAAACATACATAAGCCTTTTGCTCTGCGGTCATGTATCTCTTGGTATGAGTATTTTTTGGGAGGTTTGTCAGGATCTGTGGTGAAGGGGAGGGTTTTTTGTGGTTTACTGGTTACGGTGGGGGTGGGGAGGAGGGGAGGGTTTGTGGAGTGTTTAGGGGTGGTGTTTTGGTGTTGTTTCCAGGTAGGATTGAAGGGAGCTCTGGTTTGTTTGGTTGGGGTGTGGGAAAGAGAGGACTCATATAGCATGGCTATCTTAGCAGCGACGTAAACGGTGGTGAACTCAAACTGTCTTGTGTGAAGAGACAGGCGAGGGTTCATGTTAGCTAAAAAGATGCTGAGAGCGTGTGCTTCAGGTAGGGGGAGTCTCATCCTAGCAGTTTCAAACTTATTCAAGTAATCAACTACTGAATCAGTACCCTGCTTTAAAGCTACCAACTCCGCCAAAGGGTCATCAAACAACTCACTGAAACGACCAGATATAGCAACAACGTATTCATTCCAGGTAGGGTACATACCAAAACGAGTGCTCATGAAGTTTCGGTGCCACTGGCGAGCTTTATCTTTGAGGTGTAAGGCTGCTAAGCGGACCTTGAGGTCGGGTGGAGTGTTGTCAATGTCGAAGAACTCCTCGCACTTAGAGATCCAGTCCTTGAGGGCAGTACCATCGAAAGGTGGCAACTTGATCTTAGCGAGACGAGATGTTAAAGTGTTGTAGGGAGGGGGTGTGGTACGGTTGTTGTCGCGGCGGTGAGGTTGGTGGGAGAGGTCTGGTGGGGAGGGTGTGGGTGTAGCGTGGTGGTGAGAGTAACTGTTGATGGGAGGGTAAGGATCTGGTGGGTCTGGTGGGTGGGAGGGGTTGTTGTGTAGGGGGAAGGTGGGTTTGAAGGTCCAGGGTCTATGGGGGCTTTTCCGGCGGCGTGAAGCGGAGGGTTGTTCTGGAAAATCATCGCTTCTAAACGGTCAAAACGCGAGTCAAAGGAGGAGGCTTGGGTTTTGAGATCTGCTGCGAGGATTTGGTGGAGGGAGCGGAGCTCATCCACTTGTTCCGTCAACGAACGTTCCTGGAGGCGGGTCTCAACCATTGCGACAGCTCCAAGGATCGAGAGACTTCTGATACCAATGTAATAGTAAAGGTTAGGGAGATAACAAATCAAACTAGGGCTCACCGAGAACCTAAGAATGAATTAATCCAGTTCTAGAAAATGATCTAAAGAAGAGAGATCACCTTTAAGAACACAAGATCTGAAAGATAAGAGGATTGCTCAGAGAACGTAAGAGAGATAAGGAGGATTTCTGAATATTTCTTAGATTGGATTCTCTGCCAAAGCAGGAAGGAGTACATAAAGAGAGTCAGCAACGGTCACAAAGACTCAATAGCTGGCTAACAAACGACAAAGTAAGATAGGGACAAAACCCCTTTTATTTTAATTGAAAATGCGAAATGCCTAAACCGGAAATGGTAGGATGGGATAAACCGGTTTGGAGATGACATGGTGTGAATCTGTCACAATGTTTTACTATTCAGATCCTGAAATGGAGCAAAGGAGAGGCTCCATCTAGTCCTCTAGCCAAGTAATGCCTCGCCATTTCAGTGGTGGTGGTCTCTCTGTACTTAGGAGGGTTTTGTTTAGACACAAGCTCTTTAATGGGACCATATACTTGCTCATTTGGTATGGTGTGCATGAAGAAAGATGCAATCGAAATTCGCGGTTCTTCGGTTCTGTTCGCTAAAACCCTATGCTCCACACTAACAAACTTATCGTTGCTTATAAGCTGCAAAAAAACAGACATTTAATTGGGACTTGCCAGAAAGTGTGTTTAGAAAAACTAATAAAAAAAGAAAGTAATATAGTTTGCCTGTAAGAGATCTCCAAGGTTAACGATAAGAGCTTCTGGATTAGGAGGAACATCGATCCAGTCTCCATCATGGAGAACTTGAAGACCTCCAATGTGGTCTTGGAGAAGAATAGTGATGAAAGATATATCTGTGTGTGAACTTATGCCAAAGGTTCTGTCAGGTTCTGGACAAGGCGGGTAGTAATGAGAGAGCAATGATAAGCTCTTTGCGCAGTCAAGTTCTTTGAGGTGGTTAGGTTCTAAACCAAGAGCTTCTGATAATAGCTCAAAGATTAGTTCTCCTAACTTCATCATTTGCTTTGAGTACCCCATCAGGACATCCCTGAAATATTAACCACCACGTACACTTCATCATTAGTTACCGTATAGAGAAAAGGACTAGAATAGCATTAAAACAGTTTTTGTCACAAATATAGTACTAAAAAATAAAAATGACCAAAATAGCATTTAAATGTTTTATAGATTATTCATTTTTATCCCTTGGATTAAGTAAAGAGTTGAGGAGTGCGGTATTGGAGAAAAAAATTTCAATTGAAAAAATTTAAAAAAAAAACTTAAAATTTTTAAAATAAAAAATGATATTTCGGTTATTTTAATTTTTGAGAGTTATTTTGTGACATAAACTTAAAAAAATGCTATTTTGAAAATTTGTCATTATATATATATATATATATATATATATATCAAATAAGTCCTGAATTGAAACGAATGTCTTTTGTAGTCTTGATTAATTCTTTTAGAACTAGAAATGAACTTTCAAAGGATAATTAATATTTCGACATTATTCAAAGTACATTGGGACAAGATTTTTTTGCCTCTTTGCCAACATGGGTTTAGTTGAAATAATACTCTTCTAATCTTAATTATAACCATGTGGCCATGTGTATGCATGGACCTTTAGGAGTAATAGTTAGTACGTACCCACAAATCTTTGGTAAGTCCTCAGCATTAGGAACATCAGGAGCCATAACCGTGGTTAAAGTATCTCTCCAATTCGCAGCTTGAGAGCTATAGAGATCAAAATTAGTGTTATACTTAACTTTCTTGGTGATGTCTCGGCTATAAAACCCTCTCTTCACATCTGCGTCTTGCTCGTGGAACCCACGAACCCCATCTTTCATCTTCTCCGTAACATCAAGTGGAATCCCATGGTTTATCACCTGGAAGAACCCGAACTTCTCAACCGCGTCTCTCACTTTCGCAACCACACTCTCTCGTGGAATAGATTCGAACATGCCACCTCCAAGATCGATCGTTGGAATCACCACCACCGTCGAGGAGGGTTTAAGAGGGTTTGTTACGGTGACATGTGGTGGGTGATGGAAAATGCGTGGGATTTGTTTGATTCCGGAGTCCACGAGACCCTTGACACCGATTTTCATCTCGTCAAATGCTTTGACCTCACTCAAGTGATCGTAAGTTCCAACCATTGTGTCTCTCTTAGTATTACTTTAAAAAAAAATACAAGAACAAGTACCTGAAGGAAGAGTGTGTTATGTATTTCTTGCTGTATCAGAGCTCTAAGACACTCCTGTATTTATAACAACATAAATGTATTTGGTGTGTGAACAAAGCATTTGATGTGTGAACAAAAGTTGAAATAACTACATTTTTATTGCTTGACCTTTTGGTTGATGTTTACATCGTAGTCCTAGCCCATGTGAATCACTGAATTATGTGATATATGGTCCTTGAATTCAGCTAGTGCTGGTCCTAAAAAATCTGTTACCTTGTACTAAAGAAAACAAAAGTAGAGGGTCCTCGTCGTTTATACAATAATTGTACTACGTAATTCTCTCTTTTTTCTTCTTACCCTAGTATAATTATTTAGAATAATTTAATAAATATTGTGACATAATTCATCAGATGTTGTTGTTGAGGACCAGTCTTGAAGTTCCATTGCGTGTAGTAGCTTTCAAAGCTTTGTATGTCTCTCATTATATCATAAATTCTTAAAGGTTGTTATGGTATGAACTATCGAGGGTCGTGGTCTCACATTTTTTGTGTTCATAAGCTCATATAATTCAACTCTAAATTTGTGTTCCTGTACCATCTCCTAGCCGCCCTCCACCGTCCAACTGTGATACTATTTGGACCGTGAAGTTCATGACCACGTTGTGTAAATGGGAGCCTCTTGGGCCCCGTCTCATTATTTTTTGGGACCCTAGGCAAGTTCTAATAATTCAAGAACAAATAAAATAATTTTACAAAAGGATCTTAAATGTTGAAAAAAATTAGCATTTTTATTTTATTTTTGTAAATATATGAGTTTGATGTGTTTTTAACATCAACATTATATATGTATACATTAAAAAAATTAAAATCCCAGAAAATATAATAAAACTAATCTAAAAATTTATTATTACACTTTTATTAGATAAAATATAATTTTTATTATATTTTCCTGTTTTTGTAAATTTTTAATCTCTTATTAATTTTATTACAGATATATCTTCAGATAATTTATCTCATATTTTTGAGTTTTTTATATTTTAATTTATATATATATATATATATAATGTTGATGTTAAAGACACATAAAACTCATATATTTTCAGAAAATATTAATTCTGGGAATTTAAGTTACTAATTTTAGATAATATTATAATTTTTTTAGATTTTTAATGGTAAAACTTCTCAACTATGTTTAGTTAATGGTTAAAATCTGTAAACTAAAAATTTACCGGTAATAAGGGTAATTACGACCTATTAGGGTTTAATTCATTAAATAAAATTAGTTTGAGATTTTTTCTATTAAATACTTAGTTTGAAGATTTTTACCCAAAACAAACTTAGTTGAAGGATTTTAACGTTAAAAATCTTATAAGTATACACAATTTATATGATTTTATATATGACTATATCAAATGATTTCCAAATATTCTAAGTGGTGCTATACGATTTCTAAAATTTTTATTACAATTCCGAAATCTTTATAAAATTCAGTGTTTGTACCATTACCTTAATTTTTTTAAAAATTTGTATGGTTTTATAATAATTTAGATATTTATATGAAAGCTTTATATGATTTTTTTTAAATGCAAGGTATAATTTAAAAGATCTTATAAAATTCTATAGATTTTAAAAGAGCTTAAAAGGTAAAATTTAGAAGGTTTTACAAAATAAAAGAAAAAAGTATATACAAGTTTAAGAAGTTTTGTAAAACTCTCAGAACACTTTAAAAAGCAGTATGTATACGATTTTATAGGCTTCTGGCAAAAAAATATAATTTTCTATAAAGATGTATTAGATATAGATTATGATATATTTTACTACAACATATGACTTTATAAAATTTTATATGGTTTTACATCGTTTATACGATTATATAAAATAAGAATATGATGTTCTTTTGATCAAAACATATAGGTTTTAAGGTTTTATATGACTCTAAAATAAAGGAACAATGAATTTGTAAAGTTTGGAAAGTCGTAAAGATTGTAAAGCTTTCAAAGGTCTTATAAAGAAATTTTAAAACACACGGCTTATTTTATTTATAAGGTTTATATGGTTTGGAATGTATAGAAAAAGACTTACAGAATTTAGAATTTATATATAGGACTTTTTTACAGAATTGACCTGAAAATTGAAGTCAATCACAAAACTAACATCTATTTTTTTTAGAATTTGATTTTGTCCTATTCACCTCACAAGTTCATATAATTCACGAAAATGCTATCAATTTTTTTTTCGAAAATGACATATTTACTCTCTCACCCTCATCATCTTCACGTAATTACAAAATTGTCATTGTCATCAATACTCCAACAACCATGAACAAGCAATTAACCCAAGCTTTATGATTCTACATTTTTTAGATTCATATAATCAAAGAAACTCAAGATTCGGGGTGAATTGTCTTCGTTTGAGATCATGAGTGCTTGAAAAAGCCTTATGTGTGCTAAGAAAAGATGGACGACTTAAAATTATATGACATATTAGAAAAGATGTACGACTTAAAGTTAAGTCGTCTGAAAGTCGTCCAACAAA
>JABAYD010040495.1:0-16364 GCA_014822095.1 Diplotaxis tenuifolia | reverse complement strand
TTTTTTTTTGTAATAGATATGAAGTTTACTCTAATGTAATTTATAAAATAGCATTTTCAATTAAAAATTAAAAATTGAAGAATGTTATTTCTTCTATGTTTTACAGAAATTTATAAGTGGATAACAGTAAATTTGCATCTAAGTGTTGTTATAAAAGAAATATAAAAATGAGTTAGAGATTTTTATTTTTTAGAATCAGAATTAGAAGCTTTTGTAAGTTTTGTTTTGAGAACATTTCAATAAAATTCTTTAAAACATGCTGGAAGTTTACACTTCTGTTTTGAAAGTTTATAAAATATAGGTTAAACGCTTATAATGTAACTTCTATCTAGTTATGTTACATTCATGTGTTTGATCCACCTGAAAATGATCTTTTATTATAAAGCAAAAGTCGTTAACTTTATGATTAACTAATACTACCATACATGCAGTGAGTTAAACACATACTTAAGTGATAAAAACATCGAATACCAACTTTAACTAGCAACATCGAGTTATATTATAAAAGACATATATGTAATAAGATTTAAAAATGAAGTCTATTCGGACCAGGAATGCTTATTCCCCATTTAGCTTCATCAATGGAGTAGATGACCTCAACATGACTTAACCGGGACAAGATCAGCTTCCAGCATCATCATTATCACTCTCACCGAGACAAACCAAGATCAAGAACACAATCTTTTGAGCAAGATCTGAAGCAAGAAACATTTTGCTTATTATAGTTTCAAACTGATGTCTATCAAGGTATATTTATACAACAACATATATAGATATACTCATATACACTGATTCAAAGACTTGTATAAATGTGTGTGTGAGTCACATAAAGAGAAGTTTTATGTCGTTGTTTTGTGAAGCAAAGCCGTATAGTTATATTCCCGCATGCTAAGTTTCATTCTCACAGGAAATGGGGTGTGGAAAAAAAGGTATAAAGAGTAAAGCTTTTTAAAGTTGTGTTTGGCCTTTTGTAAATAATAATGTGATGTTTTTCATTTTACCCCAAGTTTTTCTACACAATGTAAGGCTTTACAACTATTTAGTTGACATTTTTTTGCAAGATTCGTAGTCAGTATTTGATGCTTTTTCATTTTACCCTAAGTTTTTCTACATTATGTAAGGCTTTACAACTATTCATCAAACTTTTTCTTGCAAGATTCGTAGTCAATATTTTATCTATAATTAGCTTCCTTATATATTCCTGGCTATATTTGATCTCCATCCACATTTTACGTGACTTGACAACGTAAACAAATTATAATCAAACTTATTTATTGGGATTTAAACAGCAGTGAAAGTGGATGACATACAAGATACAAGTTATAATCAATCGACTGTAGTATTCAGTTATTCACTGTTTTTAGTCGGAGCAAATTTTTCTTTATTAAAAAAAAGTATTCACTATTTTATTTTGTTTAAAAGAGATTAATTTAAAATATTTGTCCCCAACCTATAGAAGATAGGTAGTGAGCCAAATGGGCCTTGCCTTAAAAATCAAGTCTTCTACAATATCTAAAGCAAAGACCCCCAGTAAATGTTTTAATTCTTTTTAACGGTGGATTAAATTCAAATACATACGAGTATGACAAGCACTTTCGGTGTTCTGTGCATGTGTGTTTCACGTAAGTTCCTTTTGTAGAGTACAGGAACAATATGTGTGTGAAATAGATGGGCCAATAATTATGTTTTAATGGGCTACAGAATTGAGAGTCCAGTATTATAAAAAAGGCCTAGTCCTTGCGTGTTCATAACCAATACGCTGCGTTTTGATGATTGTTATTTTAGACCTTCGAATTTTACAATTATTTTTTTTCTTAGAGAGAGAGAATAATGTTGCAGTTTCCGACATTGATGAGCCAGTTTCCGACATCGACGCAGACGATTCCGGCGTCTCATCTGCTACCTATACAGTGGCCCCAGCCTCAGAGCGATGAGATTCTTCTCGCCATGGAAGAAGCTGAGTTCGAAGAAAAGGTTTATCTTCTCTTCTCTGTAATCTTTTTCTTTCGATATCAACTCTTCGATCCCGTGAAATTCGAGCTGAATTTGATTGAATTATGGGTTTATAAAATCTAGGTTCGTTTTATTCATGTGTGGTGATGACTTATTGGGTGAGATTTGATAGTGGATTGAGAGATTATAAATGATTAATCTTTGTTGTTTGATTACGAATTTGATGAATGTGGTTTTGTTGGTAACTAACAAAGAGATTTGTCTGCTTTAAAGGCAGAAAGTTTGGATTTTTTTGGATTTCACTGTTGAGTTGTGTAGTTATGTTTTGAACTCAAAACTCATTGGATGTAGACTTAACTATCGTTTCTCATCGCTTTAAACCCGCAAAAATGTAAAGATGGATTAGTGTAAACTCGTGTTGTGTGTTTTGGTTTGGTGCAGTGCAATGAGATAAGAAAGATGAGTCCAAGTGTACCCGTAATAGGAAAACCAGTGGTTGCCAACCATCAAGAAGAAGATGACAATGAAGTAGATGACGATGATGATGCAGACAATGCAGATGAATCAGATGGTGAAGAATTCGAGCAAGAAACCGGTTAACAACAAATTAAAAAAAAAAAAACAGTTTAATGATGGCATTTACTTTGATTTGGAGGATACATACATTCTTCTAAGTGTTACAGTGCCAAAACAACTGTGGTTGTGCCTTAATGTTTGGAACAAGTTCAAGCGTTGGGCCTGAGAATTTTAGTCATGGGTTATTAACTTATTATTCGTCTTTGGTTTCATGATGTTTTTTTTTTTTTTTTTTACCTTGAAAATGTTAAACTTGAGATGTGTGTGGTACCTTGAAAGCGTTTTGGCGTAATTTCGTGTAATGTGTGATTGACTTTTCAGAAAAAAAAAAACAAAAGTTGCAATTAGTTTAACAAGAAATTAAAACAGAAGATTGTGTGTGGTACTGCTCCTACTCCAAAGGTCATTCTCTTATTATTATTGCACACCACCAGTCCACCACCTAATTGTCATTTCTTTTGTATGGTTCAAGTTTTCAATTATTAATGAAGAGTGGGACAAGTTGCTCACCAAATTCTCAATTCTTTAGTCTTCAGTCTCTTTCCCAAGTTGCAGGGATCTTGGGAGTCAACTAAAATACGCCGTTACAATGTTTTCTTTCTCGTGTGCTCTGGTTAATTAATGGACTCAATACTATTCCCTGATATTAATTATTGTTTTAAAGTTTAAAATTTATTTCGTTTTAAATATCATTTAATATATTTGATAACTTTTCTAATTTTACTCATGTTTTTAAGTTAACCTAATCAGATAAAACAATATACAAATTAAATAAGAAGTATAAAAAAATGATTATTAATGCATATAAAAATCCAAAACAACATTAAAATAATAAATTATTTAACTATTTTCTTTTCTCAAGTGTAACTACAAAAATGAAACAATAAAATAATTACTTCTATCATTATCAAAGAAGCCAAAAGGTGCAAAACAAAAATAAAACCTCGTTAAAAGAAGCCCTAAACAATACTGACACGTACTAAACTAACAAACCCACTAGCCTACACGCGTTAACATCTCCGACAAAGACAAGATACGCTCTCCCAGATTCCGCCACGTATCACGCACATAAAAAAAAACTTCCTACGTGCGAACGTGTGGTTAACTGCAACTCTAATAACGGCCCAAGACGAAATTTTCCGTCTCGTTCTCCGTTCTAAACTAATCTCACCGCTGGTCACGTCCCCCACCATTAATGAAAAAAAGTAAAAAAAATTGAATTCTCTTCTCTTCCCAAACCAACACATCACAAAAAAATTTAAACCACCCAATTTTTAATTTCTTTCTTAATTTGTATTTTTAATTCTTTTTTCATCATCGTCCTCGTATATTCATTCCAGTATCCATCAATGCCATATGAGTCTAGAAGAGCCTTTGTGAACACGACAAGCGTAGCAATAAGATTCTCCGGATCTTTGATTGGATCTTCCAGCGAGATCCGTGGGAGGTAAACAGTACCGAGACTGTAGATACCTTCCGTACTCCGGGGAAGGCGAGACGGAGAACGGAGATTTCGGAGATCGATCTCCTCCGCTAGAAGACGACTGAGATTTTTGGCTACGCGGAGGAGATAGAACGGCTCGGATCTTGGCTCCGGAGACGCGATCGTACTCCTCGACGATGTTCGTTAGTTCCTCGTCTGATTTCACGGAGATTAGGGTTTCGAGATCGCCGTTAGGTAACTGACATCGGAGATCGACGGCGTATCCGCAGAATTCGATTAGTTTCTTCGTTAGCTCTGTGAGAGGAACATAATCAGAATCGATTGGATTGATTTTAAACAGAGATTGGTGTGATCGAAGACGAACCTTGGAAAGAGATGGAACTATCGACGGAGAGGACTCTGGTGTGACCTCCGACGTAACGGAGCTTCCCGTCGGTGGAGCGAGGGAGGATTTTGCCGCCGTAACTGCATAGGAACTTAAGATTGTTCTTCTCGTTAACATCAACGGCCACCATTGTTAGGGTTTTTATTTACTTAAGCTATTTATTTATTTATTTTTTTAAATTTTGGAAGGATTTGTGAGAGGAGAGGGGAAGTGTTTGTTATTTGTTTCTTTGGTGTCTTAAACCGAGAAGAAAGGTTGCAGATGGTTGGCTTTTTATAGAGAAGGAGTGACGTCACAGGTGGGACCCAACGCGTATGTGAAATAGGAAATTCGTTGAACCTTCTATGGGTATTTTGGACAATTCTGTTATTCCTTAACGGAATATTCTCTACTAAATGCTATTGAAAAGAAGAAAGCTATTATTAAAAAACATAATTACATAATATTGGATGCTGATTCTTCACCAATCACCATCGTAGAAGCTCATATTTTCCATATACATATGTACTGAAATCACATGAAAATTTATTAATAAATATATTGTTTTTTTTTGCATTTAATAGGATCTTCCTTGGCTACTAGCTTTATTATGTTTCAAAGGTAAGATATGCCAATTTTGACCTTGTAATGGCTCCATTTCATTAAGGAAAAATATGGGTCAAGTCAAGGAAATATTTTTCAATTGTTTGAAAAAAGCATATATGATATATTCCTAAAACATGTACTATAGCAAGTCTAAAGATTCCAATAGTTAGTATGAAAAGTTCAAACTGTATGGAATAATAATTGATTTCACATTTACTACTTGGCATATTCTAATGAAACATTTGCTTCTTTTTTTTGTTAACTGAATTATTATTAAGTAAAATGGATAGTACAAATATTTGCTTCTCTTTCTTAAACTTTTAAGAGTTAATTATTTAGTCTTCTAATTTTACATTTTTTAACAAATTGTTTACATCCCAAAAATTCAATAAATTGTTTAGTCTTCTAATTGTATATTTTGTACACCTTCGGTTTTAATTTAGTTGTCATTCTAGGATTTTACATACAGTTTAAAAATACATTTATTTTTTTTTATATTTTTAAAATAAAAATACTATTATGAATACACTTTTTTTATCATATTATGAATACACATAACCACATTTTAAACAATAAAAAATTAAAAAATAGACATAGTTAATAAATTCTGCATTTAAATTATAAAACGAAACTACTTATTTTGCAAACGAAATGTTTCTGCAACAACGACAAATTGGGACCGGAGAGAGTAATAAGTTGTTTACATCCCAAAAATTTACTGCTCACTCTTCGCACTGTTGACCGCATGAATTTAGCTCCATACCTCCAATAATCTTCAGCCATCCGAAAGAGGACACAAAACATTGTAGCCCATTAAGTAGTCACTCATGGCCCATCTCTAACTAACCGCAAAAACAAATCAAATTCGCGCTTTACAAAAGCAACAAAATAAACCACGGTGAAAACTAGGGTTTCTAATCTGGGAATTTTACTGTCTAACAACGTATCGTATAAGTATCTTCACTTATTACCTTTCCTGCCCTTACGTCTCTCTCTCTCTCCCCCTGCACTCTCTCTAGCATCGAATCCGATTCACAGTTTACGCTAACAAAAACAAAAACAAAAAAAAAAACTCGAAACCTAACGATCTAAAAAGCTAACGATGAGCTCCCATGATCGTAGATTCGCCGATCCCAATTCGTATCGTCAACAACGCTCTCCGTAAGTGCGAAATCTCAATTTCCATTTTCGTTTCCTTCGATCCGTAACTGTAAAACGTAACCGTTTTGTTTCTCAGCGCTCGGGTTCGTTCGTCACAGCCGATGGATCCTTCCGCCGCACCGTACAATCCACGCTACAGCGGCGGCGAAGGCGGTGGTGGTGGTGGTGGATATAGACCGGCTCCTCCTGTAATGTCCGGCGACGGTTCTGGCTACGGTCATTATCCGTCTTTTCATCCGCCTAGTAACGGTTTCTCCGTTGGTCGCGGCGGAGGAAGAGGCGGTTACGGTGGTTACGGCGGATACGGTGGGTACGGGAGTGTGAGGGGTGGATACGGTGGTGGAGGACGTGGCGGATCGGGTAGTAATAGAGAGTTAGATAGCGTTTCGCTCCCAAAGCAGAGTTTTGGGAATCTTGTTCATTTCGAGAAGAATTTCTACGTGGAGAGTCCGGTTGTGCAGGCGATGACGGAGCAGGATGTTGCTATGTATAGGACTGAGAAGGATATATCTGTTGAAGGGCGTGATGTTCCTAAGCCTATTAAGATGTTCCAAGATGCTAACTTTCCAGGTACTGATTGGGAATGTAATTTAGATGTCATCTCGTATGAAATTTGATTGTAAGTGTGATCAGGGCCGGTCCTGAGATTTTGGGGGCATGTGGCGAGTTCTATGTAAAAAAAATTTCGGGAGCCTGAGGCGAATGTTTCACGCCGGCCCTGAGTGTGATGCTTTTGTTCATTAAGTGCGCTCTAGTGATGCTTAGTTTGTTCTTGGTTTAGTGGTTTGGTTTTGTAGACTTATCTCTTTGATTATATGTTTGGTAGATAATATTCTCGATGCAGTTGCCCTCTAGTGAGTGCAAGTATGCTGCTTTGTTCGTTAAACACCCTCTCGTTATGCTTATTTTTTGATATATTTGTTCTTGGTTTAGTGGTTTGATTTTGTAGACTTATCTCTCTTTGATTATCTGTTTGATAGATAACATTCTTGACGCAATTGCTAAATTGGGATTTACTGAGCCAACACCAATACAAGCTCAGGGATGGCCAATGGCTTTGAAGGGTAGGGATTTGATTGGTATTGCTGAGACTGGCTCTGGTAAGACATTGGCGTACTTGTTACCAGCGTTGGTCCACGTAAGTGCACAACCTCGGCTAGGTGAGTATTCTTTACAACATTATATTGATGACTGTTGTGAAGATGTATGCTTATGTGTGGTGTTGATGTTTATTAGGTCAAGATGATGGACCCATTGTTTTAATATTGGCACCCACCAGAGAGTTAGCAGTTCAGATTCAAGAGGAATCAAGGAAATTTGGGCTGCGATCTGGTGTTAGAAGCACTTGTATCTATGGTGGTGCTCCTAAAGGACGTCAGATTCACGATCTTAGAAGAGGTTCGTTCCTCTCATTGTAATATTGTAGCTTTCCATATCTGGTTCTTTAATGGAACATGAAACTTTACGAATCACATTTGTCTTGTCAGGTGTTGAGATTGTAATTGCTACACCTGGTCGTTTGATCGATATGTTGGAGTGCCAACACACTAATTTGAAGAGGGTAACTTACCTTGTCTTGGATGAGGCTGACAGAATGTTAGACATGGGATTTGAACCCCAAATTAGAAAGATTGTATCTCAGGTATGCTTTTACTTCCTCCAAAGCTATCATGTATAGTGTCATTAGTCGACCAATGGGATTCAACCCAAAGATGTTTTATGCTTGAGCAGTTGTGTTATGCCATGTTTTCAATAGACTTTGTCATTTTCCTTTCACAGATCCGACCTGATAGACAGACACTGCTTTGGAGTGCAACATGGCCACGAGAAGTTGAAACTCTCGCCAGGCAGTTTCTACGAGATCCATATAAGGTAAGATCTACTTCATATATCAGTTAACTTATTCAGATTGAGTATTCTGTCATGGACTAAGTAGAAGCTGTTTATGTTCGTGCGGCGTGCATTGAAAATAATTGTTATGACGCAGGCCATTATTGGATCAGCAGATCTAAAAGCTAACCAGTCTATTAACCAAGTAATCGAGATTGTACAGACGCCAGAGAAATACACCAGGTTCTTAATTGTCCTGTAACTGGTAAAGAAGCTATATTTATATCTTGCCTTTATTTTCTGATATGATGCTTATGTGACATTCTCTTTTTGGTTAGGCTCCTTACACTGCTTAGGCAGTTAATGGATGGAAGTAAAATCTTAATATTTGTGGAGACAAAGAGAGGTTGTGATCAAGTGACTAGACAACTGAGAATGGATGGATGGCCAGCTCTTGCCATACACGGTGACAAAAACCAAACCGAAAGAGATCGTGTCTTGTCAGAATTTAAGAGCGGAAGAAGCCCGATAATGACTGCCACTGACGTAGCAGCAAGGGGTCTTGGTAGGATTATCCGTCACCCGCTTGCATTAATAGTGTTTTAACCCCGTCACACTCCTTATCCCTGCAAGTTAAGGTGGGCACATTTACTTGGAAAAATGTGTTGCTCTTAGTTCCTTGATCTATTCAGATCTGCAGTTGTAGGGATAAGGAGGTTCTCTTCTTTCCTCTAGGCTTAAGAACACCAAAATCACATACAAATCTAGTTTCTGATCTTCTTCCTGCATTCTTGAACATATAGGCCTATGCTTTACTACTTTAAGCTTTCTGTTTTGGTTCAGAAACTTTACTTCTTAACTGTGTTTTCTTCTTTTGTTTGTTTCAGATGTGAAGGACATAAAGTGTGTGGTTAACTATGACTTCCCAACTTCATTGGAGGACTACATCCATAGGATTGGTCGAACCGGGCGTGCAGGAGCTAAAGGAATGGCCATGACATTCTTTACACATGACAACGCTAAGTTTGCAAGAGAGCTTATAAAGATCCTTCAAGAAGCTGGTCAAGTTGTACCACCAACTCTCTCTGCCCTAGTCCGATCTTCCGGTGCAAAACCCAACTCTAATATGATTATGAGTTCATCAAAACCATTTCTTGCTATTTAGTTGTGATGATCTGATCTGATTTCATTTTGTTGACTTGCCACAGGTTCTGGTGGCGGTGGTGGTGGTGGAGGACGTGGTTTCCGGTCAAGGGGAGGAGGACGTGGTGGTGGGTTTGGAGATAAACGGCCAAGATCGACCTCAAACTTTGTACCTCATGGTGGCAAAAGGACTTGGTAGAGAGAGAGCTTTGTTCTCTGGTCGTGTTTAAGCTCTCTCTGTTGTAGAGAACGAATGTTTTATTTAATTAGTTGATTTATTTTAATAAATCAAACTTGATTAATACCTTCATAGCTAGTTGGATACATAAATTATTACTCCATCCCTTTTATTATATAAGATATTTTAGTATTTTAGTATTTTATTTTTATTTATAATTACTTCCTGAAAATTGTTATTTTAACATTTTCACATAGATTAAAAAAAATAGTTGAAATACATTTATGTTTTTATTAGATTCACTTATTTAACTGATCTATAAAGTTAATTATAAGATATACATTTTAAAATTTAAAATGATATTTTTGTATAACATAAATATTTTTTTAAGTGATACTTTTTATAAAACATAGGAAGTGTTATATAAAAGTAATTTGATTTACTTTTCTTTCATGTTTTTGTAAATTTTTAAATCACTCAAAAATAATAATCGCATGAACACAATTCTATGATTTAGTGATCTAAAATATTTTATAAATCTAACAATGTGTATTTGAAATGAAATTGTAAATAAAATATTGCTTTTACAGATCTTAATTTACTTTTTAGAGAAAATGACTACGATAGCACTAAAATTTTTTTTGTCATAAATATAGCGTTTGAAAATAAAAATGACCAAAATAGTACTTAAATATTTTATAAATTATTTATTTTTACCCTTTGGATTAACTAATCCTACATCTTTTTGTTTCTAGTTGAGGAAAGGGGTTTTGAAAAAAAAATTTCTAATTTAAAAAAATTAAAAAAACTAAAAGAATTCAAAATAAAAAATGATATTTTGGTCATTGAGGGATATTTTTGTGACATAAAATTAGTAATGTGCTATTTTAGTGTTTTCCCCCACTTTTTATTGTTGTCAAAAAAATATTGCTAAATATGAGATTAAAATAGATTTAACTTGGAAAAAAACCCGGTTCGATTAGAGAGAAAACCGGTGCTAATTATAATATATATACACATAGCTGAATTGTTACCACACTATTGTTTTCGTCTAAGGAAAGAAAGATCGACCATGGAGACAGACGAGAGCGGCGTCTCCTTACCCTCAGGCCCCGACGGACGCAAACGGCGAGTCAGTTACTTCTACGAGCCAACGATCGGCGACTACTACTACGGCCAAGGCCACCCGATGAAGCCTCACCGGATCCGCATGGCCCACAGTCTAATCGTCCACTACAACCTCCACCGTCGCCTCGAGATCAGCCGCCCTAACCTCGCCGACGCCTCCGACATCGGCCAGTTCCACTCCCCGGACTACGTCGATTTCCTCCGCTCCGTTTCGCCGGAGTCCATGGGGGATCCTTCCTCCGCGCGGAACCTGAGGCGATTCAACGTCGGCGAGGATTGCCCTGTCTTCGACGGGCTTTTCGACTTCTGCCGCGCTTCTGCTGGAGGTTCGATTGGTGCTGCGGTTAAGTTGAACCGGCAGGACGCGGATATCGCGATTAATTGGGGTGGTGGGCTTCACCATGCCAAGAAAACTGAAGCTTCGGGGTTTTGCTATGTGAACGACATCGTTTTGGGGATTCTTGAGTTGCTTAAGATGTTTAGGGTAAAATGCTTGAGTCCTACTTATAGGTTTAAGGTTATAGTGTGTAGTGATTGTTTGATTCTTTCATGTTTAGAATCTTGCATTTTCATGTAGGTCAAGGGCATCAGATGTTGCTGAGAACATATATGCATCATCGTGTTTCTTAGTTTCCATGGCCAATGCAGACATAAGAATGTTTACATAACACAACTTGTTTTACACCATTTGATTGGTTCATGTTTCTGAATTGCATATCACCTTTAGAATCTTGCTTTAACATGTAGGTTGAAGTGTATCAGATGTTGCTGAGAACATACAGCTGCAACAGACATGATCTCTTTCAGTGTTTCCATGGCCAAGTGATATTGGTTTGTTTGAGAGTTGTGTAGACATGAGAATGTTTTTTCATAGCGCAACTTGTTTTGCTTACACCATTTGCGTCTTTCATGTTTCTGAATTGCGTATTACCTTTAGAATCTTGCATTATCATGTAGGTTGAAGTGCATCAGATGTTTCTGAGAAGATAGAGTTGCAATTGACATGATCCCTTTCAGTGTCTCCATGGCAATGGTTTTTCCTGTTTTGAGAATTGTGCAGACATGAGAATGTTTTTCATAGCGTAACTTTTTTTTGTTTACACCATCTGATTCTTCAAGCTTCTTACCTATGATGGGTTAGATTAGGGTAGGTTGCCTTGTTATTGTATCATGATTGCACACTGTTCTTAAGGTTGAGAAATTGCTTCTTTAATGTTTCTGAATTGCATATCATATCACATTTGGAATCTTGCATTGTTATGTAGGTCAAGTGCATCAGATGTTGCTGAGAACATACAGCTGCAGTTTACATGATCTCTTTTAGTGTTTCCATGGCCAAATGATATTGGTTTGTTTGAGAATTGTGCCATCGTTAGAATGTTTTCCATATGATTCTTTAAGTTTCTTACCTTATGTTGCTTTGTTGTTTTGTATCTTGATAGCACACTATTTGAAAGGTTAAGATGATGTTTATATTGCATCACGGAGATGGAGTAGAAGAAGCGTTTTACACCACCGACAGAGTCATGACTGTTTCTTTCCACAAATTCGGTGACTTTTTCCCAGGAACTGGTCACATCAGAGACATTGGCGCAGAAAAAGGGAAATACTACGCGCTAAATGTTCCACTAAACGATGGTATGGACGATGAGAGTTTCCGCAGCATGTTTAGACCTCTTATCAAGAAGGTTATGGAGGTGTACCAGCCAGAAGCAGTTGTTCTTCAGTGTGGGGCTGACTCCTTAAGCGGTGATCGGTTGGGTTGCTTCAACTTATCAGTCAAGGGTCATGCTGATTGTCTCCGGTTCTTGAGATCTTACAATGTCCCTCTCATGGTCTTGGGTGGTGGAGGGTATACTATTCGAAATGTTGCTCGTTGCTGGTGTTATGAGGTCTTTTTCATCTCGTTTTTGCACTTCTTATATGCTTGTTTGTAAGGTTTTTTTGTTCCTGAAAGGTTGGTTTCTTGCAGACTGCAGTTGCGGTTGGAGTAGAGCCGGACAACAAGATCCCTTACAATGAGTACTTTGAGTATTTTGGTCCAGACTACACCCTTCATGTCGAGCCAGGTCCAATGGAGAATATGAACACACCAAAAGATATGGAGAAGATAAGGTAACATCTCTTGCTTCCCCCCTTTTTATGATTATTGCAACTCGACTACAAAGGAATTCAAAGTAACTTATTGTTTTAACTTTGTGCCGGTTCCAATTGTTGACGAAAGCTTTACATGTCTTGACAATGAGATTTTTTGAAATTTGTTGGAAAATTTCAGGAACACATTGTTGGAACAACTATCAGGACTGATACATGCGCCCAGCGTGCCTTTTCAGCACACACCTCCAGTGAATCGAGTTTTGGATGAGGTAATAAAAATTCAATCATCCATTGATGTGTATATATCTCTCTCTCTGCTGTTTTAGTATCGACAGACTTATTAGATATAATTTTGTTTTGTCTCTATAATCTTATTAGCCGGAAGAAGACATGGAGGAAAGACCAAAGCCTCGGATTTGGAGTGGAACTGCGACTTATGATTCAGACAGTGACGATGATGAGAAATCTCATGCTGGTTTCTCACGTATTGGTGACCCACCTATGGACAGGTAATAATAATTAAAAAATAAGCTTCCTCCTACTCCAGTTTAACAAAACCTTTTAATGCTTAGAGAACTTAAAATTTAAAACTCTTTGAATCTTCAGGGACTCTACCGGTGAAGATGATATGGAAGATGAGCTTTAAGTGAATCTTTAAATTTCTATCTCCATGTCCATATTCTAGAACAGTGATATAATAGTCTTTTTTTTTTTTTAATTCTCGGACAAAACCCTGACTGTTTTGTCCGAAAGTTTGAAAAACTGTCATTAAAAAAAAACTCGATAGTTAAGACCAGTCATGGCTAAGGAGCTTGTCTCTCTCCATTTTCGCCCACCACAATTCCACATCCCTCTCCTCCGCCCTCAACCACCGCAAAACCCAACCTTCCCCCGCCGCCGCCGCAACAGAACATCCAACAACGACGACCCCGTCCCATCCAACGAAGTCAAAACCCTCGCGAAATTCAAATCCCGACACAACTACATACGAGTCATCGAAGTCTCCAGAAAAAGCAACCACCCACTCGCCGGCTCTCGCCTCCTCCTCCTCGACACTCCCGGTAACATCCACAGCATCTCCTTCCTCCTCAAAACCTTAACCGACAGCTACTTCGACGTCTTCGCCACCCTCCCTCCCATCATCCCACCAGGACCCATCGGAATCCTCGGGTTCGGAGCCGGGTCAACCGCCCGGTTGCTCCTCGAGCTTTACCCACCCGAGTACACAGTCCACGGATGGGAACTCGACCCTTCCGTCATCGACGTAGGTAGAGAGTTCTTTAGCCTCTCTAAGCTCGAGAGAGACCATAAAGAGAGGATCTTTATCAACATAGGAGACGCTTTAGACGCTAACATCAAAACCGGGTTTTCGGGTATTTTGGTGGATTTGTTTAGTGATGGGACTGTTATCAAAGAGCTTCAAGATCCGAATGTGTGGAGGGGGTTGAAGAGTAGGTTGAGGAAGAGAGGGAGGATCATGGTGAACGTTGGAGGGAGGTGTGTGGAAGCTGAGGATTCGGAGAGAGATGGTGATTTGGTTATGGTGGAGACGTTGAGAGCTATGAGTCATGTGTTCGGTGATGAGCTATTTGTGTTAACACTTGGAGGTGGTGATGATAGCTCTGTGGCGTTAACCGGTGATTTACCGGATCTTGATGCGTGGAAGAAGAGACTCCCGGTTCGTGACTTGAGAAGCTTTGTTGATATGTGGAAACCTTTTACTGAGTTCAGCTTGAGCTGATGGTATCATTACCAGGTTAAGAACTTTGAGTGGCTGATACAGAACACTTGTTCCGTCTCAAGAGAGAGATTTAGATTTATAAAGTACAAACTATTGGCCCAATTGTTGTGTGTTCATTGTTGAATCCTACTATTTCTCATGGCTCAAGTCTCAGGGATTACTAATCACTACTGTTGTGTATGATCAATATTTTTTTTCTTACTGTTGTGTGTATGTATGATCACCGTATATATAATTTCTCTATACGGTGAAAAGATGATTAGAAAATAAACCTACGGTGTTTATCATCTCTAAAGATACTTCTCAACTAATTGGAATTTGTATCCTATGAAACAAAGGGCATATAGGGGTAAGCAAGAAGCATGCTTAAATTTTATATCATCTATATCAAAGTCGTTTAGTAAATTTCATTAGCAATGTTGTAGTAGCTAGGGACTATATAGTCTATAGTCTACATCTTACAGATGTAATCAAGAACTTTTTTTGAATGTAATACTTTACTTCAACAACACTCGTTACCATCTAATTTTGATCATACACAACAGAAGTGAGTAGTAATCCCTGAGACTAAAGCCATGACAAATAGTAGAAGAAAGCCTTAAGAATTCAACAATGGAAACATGAAAATTGAGCCAATAGTTTGTACATTATAAATCTACAACTCTCTCGCTTGAGGCAGAACAAGTTGTGTATCAGCCCCTCAAGTTCTTAACCTGGTAACGATCCCTCAAAATTATTGGCTATCTTCTGCAGTGTTTTCACTACTCAGAGAAGACTATGGAGTTGTTCTGCTAAAAGCCATTGAAGTTTTATCACAATGCAAAGGCATTACAGTGGCATGCCTAACTCTCTATAGAGCTCGATTGGAGTTTAATTATAAGGGTAGATTAATGGTAACGAGTGTTGTCGAAGTAAAGTATTACTTAAAAAAAAAAAAGTTCTTGATAATCAAGGTGTTACATCTGTAATATGTAGACTATAGTCTTTTATCAGGACACTAAAAAAAGGTATATAAAGACTACAGTCCCTACCTACATCATCACCATGAAAAAATATTAATGAAATTTACTAAACTATATTGATATTGATGAAATTAAATTAAACGCATGCTTCTTGCTTACCTAGGCTTTTGTTTCATAGGATACAAATTCCAATTAGTTGAAAAGTATCTTTTGAGATAATATATATATCGTAGGTTTATTTTCTAATCATCTTTTCACTGTATAGAATTATATATGAGTTAGCATCTATAGATCAAGTCATGAAATAATATAACAAATCTCTACATATTCCAACGCCCATATGATCTATAACTCTGTAATACTTGGACAACTCTCGGGGTTACATTTTCTAGTTATTTCCTTCGTACTAAACTCGTACATGCATATGGAATTATTCATTTAGCTTAAATATGTACATCAGTACATGCACATACAATAGAAAACAAGCATTAGTACAACATTTTCATAATTATATATTTAGTAAAAATTGATAGTTACTGAAAGGCAGGTTGAATTTTTTGGACAGAACACACGTGTTACTGCAGATAAATAAGCAATCCCGAGGGACAGAATAAAATCTCTACCCATGTCCTCAATTTCTTTAGGTTTATAGTTTCTACAAAACATAAAATTTCCAAGAGTATGGTCAGGCTAATCTAATACCTGTTTTTTTTAAAACTAGTATTTATGTCACTGCTGTGTGACTCACTTCCTAAATTTAGTCGAAGAAAAATGTGTTAATAAAATAAACAACCCGGCAAATAATGTATATTGTGTAAGTAAATAATGTTAAGGTTGTAAATCTAACTAGATTTTGATCCGCATAACTGCAGGTTTTTTTTTATATACATATATATTCATTTGATATATTAGTGATGTTATTGGTTGCGTGGGTTTTATTTTTATTTTTATATACATAGATATTTATTTTATATCACTAGTGATTTATTTATATATTTAAATGTTTATATACCTATTACAAACACAATAATTTTATACCTTGCAAGTTAGTATCAATTGTTTCAATAGTTTTTTTATTATGTATTTATCTTATTGGATTTGTATTTGATTATTACTATTAATATTAATATATGCATAAAAAACTTATTTTGAAAAATATTGAATATTTACTTTATACTAAA
>JABAYD010040486.1:0-10258 GCA_014822095.1 Diplotaxis tenuifolia | reverse complement strand
GTCTTTCAATCTACGGTAGATCTCTAATAATGATGTAAGCCATCCAGTTAGGTATCTGTACTTGTATAGTTACAGGATGGAGTAGATACTCTAGAGTGGGCCTAGTTCAGAGACAGTAACTTTATCAAAAAACTATCATTCGTTCATTCATTCACAGTCAGTAGATACACATGTACGTTGTCCAGTTATAGGAATGTGAACTTCTTACATGGCTACGGAATGGTTGTATTTAATTTAAATAATGTAGATGACCCTAGTCTAAACTTTGCACTTAGTAGATGGGGCATTTTACGGAAACACTGTCCAATTATCAATCATGCTTTGGAAAAAAAAACTAGAGAAATAAAGTATACTTGTCGTCGTGTGATTTATCATGTCCATTTATGTATAATTATTGTCCTCATTTACATTCGTGTTTTATATCTACTTTCTTCCTCAACAAACAACATCAAATGCACACCTTTTTTTTTTGAACACCTCATCAAATGCACACTTAAATAATAATAAAAAAACAAGCAACTTGCAACATCTTTTTACAATAGTTTCACGTTTTTTTGCGGACATCTATAGTAATTAAAATATTACTCTTTTATACTAAAATTTCTCTAAAAACATATTTTTTTTTAAAAAAATATCTGTAACATCGAATATCCGAAAGATCACGGATCAGATCGAATCGAAAAATCGAATATTCCTACAGGACGAATCGGATCACGGATATCCTTAAAATTCCGGATATCCACTCGGTGCTCACCCCTATTCACATCTATATTTGCATAAAATGCTGAACCCAAATTATAATATATACAACATCGTATGAACATGATGAAACTTCGTTCATCAAACTCTGTACAAAACGAGAAAAAAAATATAATTTAAAGATGTAATTAAAAAACACATATATACTAATACTTTATTAGATAACGAATGTGAACTCGCATCTTTTTGTGGAAATAAAATGATTTTCTAAAGATAATAAACAATCAAATAACACAGACAAGACAAAGAAACAAAACTCTAGCTGTTGTCATGGATCAGATCAGAACGGAGGAAAAGCTTTGCCGTGTCGGTGAATGTTTGAGAAAAGTCCGACAAGTTCTTGCTTGTACGGTAGATATGACTTTCTCTTGTCTTCTTCTTTCATTGCTTTGTTCCTCAAGTAAAACTTCTCGTGTGCTGAAACTTTCTCCTTCTCTTTCTTCTTATTTATCTTCACCGCCTCCGTGGATGAAGATTCTTCTTTAATGTTAACAGGGCTCGAGTTCAAGAACTCGAGTGATTCTTTCCCGTCGCTACGACTTCTCTTAAGCAGGTTTCTAAGTCTCCATCGTCTCTTCGACCATGTCGACGTCGAAGACGATCCTGTCGATTTGCTCTTTCTGCAAGGAGACATCTCCACCGGTGATCTCGCCGGCGTCCATGGACAGTATATCTCGCTAGGGATCGTGTCTAACTCATCTTCTTCCTCATCAGAAGATGAATACGTCTTCTGCGGTGGCGACAGTTCGTTCTCGCGGAGGAAGAGGTCTTTCAACGGAGTCACAACCGTTTCCGGCGAAACATCTTCATGTTTCTTGTCGAACAGTGGGAACGGCTGCTCATGAACCGTTTGAAGAGTCGCAAACTCGAACGAGTCGTCTCCTTTCTCTTTATAATGGTCGCCACCAACTCGTTCGGCTATCTTGACGAGGTTATCGCCGGAGTAAGTGCTGAAGCTAGGTGAATACGACGCCGTGGAGGCAGTATAGTCACAATCATTATCTAACTTCTTCTCCATGTTCTTGTGTGTGAATGATCACTTTCTTTCTTTTTCTTCTGAAAGGTTTTTGTTTAATCTTTAATGGCGTTTTGGTTTGTCATCTACTGTAAACAGTCGTATGAACTTATTTATAGGAGAAGCTTTTTTAGTCACATGGAAATGGCAGTTTCAGTAATTATTTTATTAGAGAAGCTTTAATGTGTCATTCGCATTAAACAGCGTAACGTGGATTTTCTAGAAGCGTATCCCGCTATTTGATCCGGAAGTTCTTGGTGTACATTTTAAATACTTTAAATAATTAAAATATTTCGGCTAATAAACTATACTTGGTTAGGTACACACAAAAAAAAAAGAAATATATTTTGAATAAGTACCAGCCAAAAAGGAATAAATACTAATTATTGCACAATTTAGTTTTTGGACCCATTGCAAAACTACTCCTTTAAATATATGGACTGGATATTTTCCCTTTTATAAACTACAAACTGTATTGCTATGATAGGAATGTTTCAATCGACATTTTTTGTTTTGATTGTGACTGGAAGTTTTATTCTGTGGTTTAAAATGGTAATTTGTTTCTTGTCATCCAATAATTTTGTAAGATGATTATCAGTCAGACTCAACCGAATTTAGCTATCATATTCGAGATCACAACATATAACTCTTTTCTCTCAATAATATTCTAAATTATTTAATAAATTTTACGTCAATTGATTTATAAAACTTGAATACACTAAATTAAACTTTTGACTAGTGGATTAATTGACGTAAAACAAAGAAGTGTGTCGTCAAGACAAATGTTGTACGTAGTTTTGGCAGAATTAGATAATTCGTGAAATTGCATTCTATAGCCATCAAACAAATGTTTATTCATCCCATAACTAAAAGTCCTAGATCACCAATATACCGGTTCCACAATAAAACAAATAACTATGTTACCTTTCAATTGCGACTTATATCACTTGCTGAAAATTATTTATTAAAATAAATACTAGATAAATAATATAATTAATTGTGGATATTATTGGTGCACATTTTTCCTCTTTTTTTTTCCCTTTTCATCACATCTTTGTTTCTTCGTACGTACAAACAAACACCACCACTTCATCTCACAATAAAAAAGAAACAAAAATTTTATGCTTGTGAAATTAATTTTGAAGGAGAAAATGGCACCGTAGATAATGAAGTGACATCACGTTTTTTTTTCAGTTTTTGCTTTTATTTCTATACTATGATTTCTGTTTTTATTTTTATGTTGTGTTTTGTTTCTATTTTTATACTCTGTTTCTGTTTCTATTTTTTACTCTGTTTTTTGTTTTTGTTTTAGTGACTCAATGGTGAAGAATAACGACGATAGACCGGTAGAAGCGTCGTTGGAAAAAAGAGAGGAGACAAAGATGATCTTTATATGGTGGTGAAGAATAACAACGGTGAACAAAGTGAAAGTGTATCAGCACGTTTGAAAAAAGAAATATTGAAAAAGATGCACCCGCCGTCTATACTATATTCGGTGAACGAAATAATATAGTATATACTTTTTAGTGTAGCTATTTATGTAAGATTATCATACTATTTGGTACATATTTCTATATTATTTCTTTAAAATGTAATAATCTAATGACTGTCAGTATTTTTTAGCAGGGAGAAATTGTTTATATCTTGAATGTGGGTTGACATTTCGTGGCTAGGATATAGTTTTATCATCTGGGTTGAGTTTCACTAATTCACCCTTGTTACTTTGTTACTTCTATTAGTGATATGATCTCATCTATGTTTTAATGTCAATTTATTCTATTCAATAATATAATAGTACAACATCCATATAACCTTGCCACTAAACTCCTCTGAATTATTGAACGAGAACACTCTAAAAGTAGTATACTATATCCATCATGCAGTATAGTGTTATGAACGTGGTGAATGTCCTTATTTGAAAGGGGGGAATTGTTTATATCTCGGATGTGGGTTGACATTTTCAGGTTAGGGGTGGGGGTTTCACTAACTCACCCTCGTTGCCCCGTTGCTTGTATTAGTGTATGAACGCATCCATGTCGTAGTGTCAATCTATTGCTATAGGAGGTGTGGGTTGAGGTTTGGGTTTAGTGATCATATCATCGTTCTATTTGACGATTAGTAAGGAGTGTCCTATTTTTCACTAATATGTATTATACTATGTATTTTGTTTCATTCTATTTGGTTTAGGGTTTATGCTTGGTTGGGTTGAGGATTTAGTGATTAAAATTTGGGGTTTAGTATTTGAAAGATGGAGCTTGAAGTTTGAGTTTAATGATAGCAGCATAGGGTTTAGTATTCAAAAATTAGGTTTGGATTTAACATTTAAAAGTTGTGTGTTGAATTAGAGTTATATACTATTCAAAAGTTAGATCTGAGTTTATTTTAATATTACTTAGTATTATATACTATTTTTATATTTTGATAATTGGTAAAGTTTAGTATTTACGAGATGTGAGATGATTTGAAATCTTATATAAAGATTGAGATTGGGGTATATCAAGTATTTAGAGGTTTGTATATGGAGTTATAATTCTATATCGAGTCGACGATGTGGAATGGAACATCGAGTGCATATATATGTGGTCAATAAACATTGACGCGGATGGCCTTTTTTCTTTAGTCCGTTGCTTTCTCTCTCTCATTTTCCTGCTACCTATAAAACAAACGGATAGAACCGGATATTTTATGGCACAAATGTTAAAAATTACATTATGTCAAAATTAATGATATTTACCTAATTTTGACTTCAAATTTGGTTATTTGGCAATTCACCCTAATTCTAAATTATAGTATGAGAAATAAAATCTCACTTTTTCAATGAAAAGGAAAATTTACCAATTAAGCAGAAAAAACCCGAAAAAGGTTACATAAAATTTCAACCATCTGAAACAGTATATTAATTATATCATGTGTTCATGATACACATGGTGAGTATAAAAACTTATTAATTCAAGCTGGCGCTCTAATTACTTAAATTGCCATGTTTGTGTAATATATTATTTTATACCAGTTAATTATTGTTTTATAATGTGATGTATGTGTGTAGTGTGTATGAAAAGTTTTAGTTGTAGTCCAAGTAGCCCATTATCACGAAATGCATAGGTAATTGCTGACAAAGCAAGGCGAATCATAGATAATGAATCATTTGCTGCTGAGTTGCATTAATTCATTTCTTCTTCTTGTAATCTTGTTAGCTTCTAGAAAACGAACGTTCAAAGTTATTTGTTTATGTTATAATTTATCAACGTGAAATATATAATTGAAAGCAATAGATTCGGCTCCTGTCATAAGAAATACGATTCACATGGGCACGTATACGTAGATGCAGAATATACATATAATACTTATGGATGTCATTGTCAATGTTCTTGACAAAGTCTTATGAGCGAAGATAAATTGACTTGAATCGTTTGACCAAAAAAATGACTTGAATCGCTACAGAATCAAATCGAATACATTACTTTGACTGCCATCGTTAGACCAAATTGTCACACTATGCGCTTTTACATGTTATTGACTTCTTATATTATTATCCTAATTCTCAGATATCAAATGCTACTTAAACTTTCACAAAGTTTTAATCACTACTAAAAATTTTAAGTTTTCTGTTTAAGGTTACAAAATATTTTATCAATGAGAAAGTTTGAAATACGTTCAACATTTTCATTTTGATAATATAGTTAATTTTTGAATAGATGACCGTAAAGACCAGATCAATTTTAACAATAGTATGAGGCTGAAATTCTCAAAATGTGATTAGTTAATAATCAAAGCAAGTTTTAATACCCATCCAGTAAACCCTCAAATTTTTTCCTTTTTGGGAATTTTTTGAGTGAATATTAGAATTTTATTAATAATTTTTCCTTAAATTTTCAACTATTCACAATTTGAGAATCCAACCCTTGAATTGAATCTAATCTAACTAATACTAAAAGACAAATATAAGCTTTAATTAGGTTGTCCACGTCAGACAAAATAATAAACCTATGAAAACTCCATGTCACTATTGTATTTATCCAAAGAGAAAATGGGCTTTTAGGTTAGTTTTAATAATAATTAATCTTGGTTCATGTGAAGCACACGTCTCCAGCCCTAATATACGTCGACAAAGACGATGAACAGGCGCTTCCATTCCAATCCGTTTCTTTTGTGTATTTATTTATCACAATCAGCCTGGATCATTAACTTCTGTTCTTCAATCATTTAATCGTTTCGTTCCACCTCCCATTGTTTCCCACCACCCTGAATTTTAATGACGTCTCACCAGGCTAGCCGAATCAAAACTCCGATTCCGATGAATCCCATTTCTTGGAGGTGAGATACTCAAAAAAAGGTTGCAAGGATGCTTATTAGGCTTGGAACTGCACCTCATCTATGAAAAAGATATAGCCATTATTATTAATCTTATGATTACACTGTCCTTGCTGTGAAAATTAATAAGTATGTTACATCTATGAAAATTATATACCCTTGATTGTTTTTCATCTATTTATTGGACAAATTTCAGAGGTTGTCATACAGGGATATGTCGAGTTACTCGCTTTGCAACTGCAACTGTATGCTCAGGTATTCGTACACGGGAAGACTTGATGACGTCATCAAATTTTATTGAGGGTAAAGTTAATTAACTGAGAATGGAAATCTATGATCAGGCTGTGAAATCTAGCATGATCTGTTTTTTTTTTAAAACATCTAAGTTCTTTGTTTCGTGTACCCAGCAAAGGCGTTTTCTCTATCTTAAAGAATCAGAATAATTTTCTTTTGGAATAGTATCTAAACTTATGCGATAGGCTTGATTTCGTAAGTTATTAACTTAATGTTACTTAATACTTTTAACCCCTTAGAAATCCAGAGAAATAGTGAGCAGGAATCAGCGTGGCTGTTGTGATTCACAATTTCCCTGATCTTGCTCAGGTTGATTTTGGTTCTGTTTCTAGGATGCAGCAAGCCTTTAGTGAAGGCGATATACAGGTTCGAGAAAAATTATAACATATGTGAACCTTCGTTTGCTGCATCAAACAATATTAAAACAAAGTTGTATCCTTTGTAGAAATATTTAACTATTGATTAGATTATACTTTTCTATGAGCAGAAATTTGGGACTGGTCATTTTTAATCTCCATTGGATAGGAT
The DNA here is from genome assembly GCA_014822095.1 of Diplotaxis tenuifolia. Classification (NCBI taxonomy): domain Eukaryota; kingdom Viridiplantae; phylum Streptophyta; class Magnoliopsida; order Brassicales; family Brassicaceae; genus Diplotaxis; species Diplotaxis tenuifolia. The sequence goes on along the minus strand of JABAYD010040486.1, from coordinate 3,351 downwards.
TTTTGTAGGTTGTACGTGAGAGGGTCAACATGTGAAGCGAAATTTGTACCAAAGGGTATTTGACATAAATAAATTAATAAGGAGCGTGCTAAACATTGTTTTTTTTTTTTTGTTTAGGCACACAACCATGCACTCATGCCTGAATTTGGAAAATGATTTTCAAACCCTTTGTTCTCCTTTTTGCAGAGACCAAAGTTTGAGTTCTATGATCCAGACACTTTGTTCTAAACTTCTCCACGGTTCTTCCCACCAACCAAAACTGAGAATACCGTGTATGTGTTTGTCAAATCCCTTGTGTTATGGTTGTTTATTTTGTTTTGATTTGCTAATATTGTATGATGAGCCGTTCTGATGATTATGAAGATGATATATTTGAAAATCTCACAAGGATGTTTCCTCCGACTGCGAGAATGCAGCGTCCAACGCTCCATCCTTGGAGATTGGTCACGTTTGGACTATGGAGTTGAGCTCCAGGTGGATCTTCAGATCTCTTCATTTTGATTGACAAAATAAACAGAATTTTGTTTTATGTTTATCTTTTTTTGCAGGATACATTGATGTTGGGTACAAATTATAACCAAACTGAATCGAGGATTACATCTCTGTTAGCTGAATGAAAGGGTTCCAATTGGTATTGGTAGAGAGAAAAAGATCAGGTAAGTTTTGAAAGACATAACTATAAACCTCTTCAAACATCAATCAAATTATTTTCTGGTGATTTATACATGAAATGCATCACTGACAAGAATGCTAAGATTGGTAAAAGTGTGATCATCATGAACAAAGACGTAAGCTTTCCTTGAATATCTTCTCGAAGGATTATCACTTTGGTAAAATATGCTACAATTCAAGACAATGTTATATAAAAGGAGCTTGAACTCTAGCTATCTTTGAGGTGCCAAAGCTACCAAAGTATAGTTGGAAGATATTATCTGTTTTTTTTTTCTTTATTTTTGGTTTACAGATGTTTCTAGATACGCAAGCCCTAAAGACAATGCTTCTAGAAATTCCTTCCCTTGCCAGACTGGTTAGTTATCTCATCATTACCAATTTATATATATGTGCCTCTGCTGGTGCCTCTGTATTTTAAAAGTTTTGTTACTGATGTTATCTGGGCATGAAATATTTGGTATCATAAATTATTTCTGTTTCAGTATTATAAGATATTGTATATAGCAATTTAGCCGTTTAATTCTGAAGTTTGTGATATCCGAGTACTATTATCTGATAATAGTACTCAGATTCTCTAAAACCAATTAGGTTGAACACATAGTGATGGCCACAATATCATCTGTTTGAAAGTAAAGTTACATACATGACTGTGTCTAGATGAAAAGGATCATGGAACCATTACCATAAATATTTGGTCTGCCGGACACTAACTCTGAACCGTTTTGTGGTGTTGATGCAAGTTTGTTTCCTTTGTCAATGATATGTGTTTTGTGTGTTTTCAAAGTACATCAAATAGAGAAGATACGATCTCCATGATGTTCAAGCATATGTGAAAGTTTGTTTCCTTTGCCAATGATATGTGTTTTGTCGTTTGTGTGTCAAAACCCTTTATCAAACTTTAATCCCTGTAACACAAATATTAATGGTATATGTTATAGGCGCCAATTTTAACGATGTGATATCATATGACCGTATTTTGGTCAATTTTGGCTAATTTTTTTCAGTTATTACATGATATAACTATAAGAACAAAGTGAGGCCCGAGGGACTGTTCGGCTAATCACGTTTTTGTATTATAAAACTTTTGGTGATCCTATTTTTATAATTAATAAGTAGTCTACACTTTCCTTTAGGTGATCCTATTTTTATAATTAAAAAGTAATCTATACTTTCACATAAAATTGATGAAGTTTAAATTCAAACGAGTGAATTTTACACTCAAATAGGGGACCCCTCAAATATCAATTACAACACTTCAATCCGAAATTAAACTACAATTAAGTGAAGTTTAAATTCAAACAAGTGAATTTTACACTCAAATATGGGACCCCTCAAATATCAAATACAACACTTCAATCCGAAATTAAACTACAATTACGTTTTAACCAACGTTAAAAGGACAGAAATATTTAAAAATAATAATTTCATAAAAAATGTAATTTTATAAAAATTATATAATTCATTGCTTTGTATTTATTTACATAGAATATAAAATGATATATAATATTATTTATTTTATTTAATTTCATAATAGAATGTTAATAAAGTTATATTTTATTTTTAAAAATTGGATATAAAATAGTATTATAAAATGAAACAGCGATTTATTGATTTTAACATCTGTTTATATACAGTTAATTTTAAAAGAAAATTTGTTATGTTTAAATAAATGACAAATCTCTCAAATAGTTTTCATAAATTTTTTGTCAAAAAAATAATCCTCTAAAAATAAAATGACTGAAACAGCTTCTTTTTATTTTAAGGGAAATTTCTTTTAAATGAATGTGTTTCATATATATTAAAATAAAAATAAATAAATCTATTAACTTAATTTATTTCTTATTAAACGAAAATATTTTTGGTATTAAAACCTGAAAAATGGGTTTTATAAATCATTGGAATGTTTTTATCAATTTCTAAGTTGTCAAATATTTTGCATTAAGATGAATAAAAAAACTTTTTTTTAATGTTTAATATTTTATGGACACACATTTATTTATTATATTGTTTGGTAACATTTACATAATTTTTAATTAGTTACATAATTACACATGACTAAAAATTAGTACAAAACAATACTTCTATTTTAATAAGATAAATAATTCCAACAAAATTACAAATACAAATGTTAATAAATCTGTGCATACACACCACTAATATTAATATAAATTCTTTTTCACTTTTATAAAATTAAGTAAAACATATTTTTTTTTTTACTTTCTGTTGTGAAATATTTGTTTTAATATTTATTTATTTAACAATATTATAAAATTATTAATTTTAATTCATTAACTTTATTACTGATATTAAATTTCTAATAATATTATTGAATTATTAGTTTAATTCATTATTTTTGTTATTGATGTTAACTTTATATGTTTACTAATTGTTTTGTTGGTGGGAAAAGAAAAACATTCAAAGATTTTGTTTGATATACTAAACATTCAGATCTCTCTTTATAGAATGTAAAATTTAGGATCAAAGTTCTTAAACAAATTAATTTCATACAAGTATATTTTCTAATTTAAATCTAGGACTCTTTCGTGTCTATATACTAAATATTTTAGTATCTAGTCTCTTTTTTTTGGGCAACAAAGATTTCATTCATTTAAATAAAAGTTTAGAGAGGATGGGCCTGGCCAAAATGCAACACAGACTTTGCAAATAAGTCCGCTGGCC
>JABAYD010040470.1:0-12301 GCA_014822095.1 Diplotaxis tenuifolia | reverse complement strand
AACACAAGCAACAAGAGAATCATAAGCAAATTCAAGAGCCTATCAATGATATCAACATGCCTAAGCAGAACAAGACACCAAACAAAAAAAGTTTCAAAATTTGTTACCATCCGAGTTTCTGGAAGGCTTTCCTGAAACTACACAAATGCTTCCTGAAAACTTTATAAAATCTATACCGTTTCACAAACACAAGCAACAAGAGAATCATAAGCAAATTCAAGAGCCTATCAATGATATCAACATGCTTAAACAGAACAAGACACCAAGGAAAAAAAGTTTCAAAATTTCCGAATTTCTGGAAGGTTTTCCTGAAACTACACAAATGCTTCCTGAAAACTTTTATAAAAACTAGATAGTTTCACAAGGACGAGCAACAAGAGACTCATAAGCAAATTAAAGAGTCTATCAAAGATATCAACATGCCTAAACAGAACAAGACACCAAGAAAAAAAGTTTCAAAATTTTAAACTATTTTGGAATACTTTTCTGAAACTACACAAATGCTTCCTGAATTTTTTATAAACACTAGACAGCTTCACAAGCACGAGAAACAAGAAACTAATAAGCAAATTCAAGAGCCTATCAAAGATATCAACATGCTTAAACAAAACAAGACACCAAGAAAAAAAAGTTTCAAAATTTCCGAGTTTCTGGAAGGCTTTCCTGAAATTACACAAATGCTTCCTAATTTTTTTATAAACACTAGACAGTTTTACAACCACAACCACAAGAAACAAGTGACTCTTAAGAAAAATCAAGAGCCTATCAAAGATATCAACATGCCTAAGCAGAACAAACACCAAGAAAAAATGTTTCAAAATTTCAAACTACTCTGGAAGGCTTTCCTGAAATGTTTGATTTATAGGAGAAATCAAAATCAATGTGTTGTTTGAGAAAGCTAAGCCTAAAACAACACAAGTTTTCAGAAGCAAACTCATCACAGTCACATTGAGGAACACAAAGCAACTCTTCTGGCTCATTTCACACACAGTTTTCAAAGCGAGCGTAAAAAAACTTAACTAACTCAGCCATAAAGCTAAGTCTCCCATGATCTCTTAACCTCTTTTGGTTAGCTAAAGTAACACATTATTTAATCATGGAATTATTTCGGAAGCTAAACGCATCAAATTTTTGAACACAACAAGGGATTTTCTTCTACTGTCAAACCAATAAACTCTCCTCCAACAGTAAGACATGTTGGTGAAACCCTTCCTCTCTCTATATACCTTTCTCAAGCATCGCTCTGACTCTCATAGGAAGCCCATACAGACAAATAAACCATGTAGTATATGCCTGGTTGTAGATCTCACTCCCTTCAAACAAAGATATATGTCTTGTCTGTACAAACTGCTTGGACTCTTACGCCCCGTCACCGCACAGATCCTTTGTACAGCTTCAGTGTAACGGATCCAGTTGTTTTCTCAGTTAACTTCTCCATGAAAGCGTCCATGGACTTCTTAAGCAGATCAAACCATTTTACAGCGTAGGCCATCTCTGCGTATTGCAGAGCTAATGATTCTTTCACCTGAATGCTCTCTCTATTTAGAGTGAGGTATTCTAGCTCCTGCACAGCTGCAAAGTGGATGGTGCCTCTTGGGGTTTCGTAGACACCACGTGACTTCATCCCAACCAGACGGTTCTCCACCATGTTGATACGGCCAACGTCGTGTTTCCCTCCTATTGTGTTTAGTTCAGAGAGAAGGGTTGCTGGAGAGAGTGCCTTCCCGTTGAGTGTCACAGGAAGTCCAGATTTCTTCAGCACTTGAATATTGCATGTCCATAGGAGGAGTTTGTGGATTCAAGGATCTGATCTGTAAATCAGAATCCTTGTGGTGAAGTTAAGTGCTGACAATAGAAGCTCCAAGCCTATAAATCTGAAACCACAATAATGAAGAAAAGAGCTTGAACAAAAAAAGCCAATTATCTCCGTAGCCAAGATAAGCTTTACTGAGAATATAAAAAATTCAATTTTTTTTATGAATCGAAAACCGGTCAAAGGCTGAGAGTGGCGTAAATTTATCATCTGGAGAACAACAAATCGAAACCTCCAAAAAATCGAACAAATCGAACAAGAGAACTACAACGTTGAAGATAGAAGCCCCATTTTTTGAATCTCAAAACCCTAAACTTCGGAATCATGCCAAAATGGTGTCGTTGGAGAATCGATGCTCTTCGTCGGAAATGATGACAACTTCGCTGGAGATGATGGAAAGAAATCGGAGTCGCCGTGGTGGAGTCGCCGGAGAGAGATCGAAGATGAAAGGTCGATGGTTCTGATTTTTTTTCTAGTTGTTTTATTTGATTTAAAATGAGGGCATTATAGTATTTTGAACAATTAATGAAAGTTATTTTTGTGAATTTTTTCGTCTAGTGTTATTTTTGAGACAAAAACTTTAAAGGGGGTTATTATTAACAATTGCCCTTAAGATATTGATCATCCAAAACATATAACATTAAATTCTCTTTTCCAACTCACTATTAAATAATGTTACAAAACACGTTAAAAATTGAAGTACAAATTTCAAATTAGAGATTACAAATAAAATATTTGAAAATATACAGTTACGCGTATTTAATTTTTTATTTTAACCAATTTAAAAGATTGACACATGTCTTTTAACAAATTCAAATATAAATAAAATGAATACATATATTGAAACTTCTATTATTAAAATTTTCATGTATTTATAAATTTATTTGTGTTATTTTACAATAAAATTAAATATTGAATTAATAATCATATCAATATTTAGACTATGATATATTGTAAGAGGCAGAAGAGTATGACCTGCAGTGATGTCAGTCCACTAAGACTGATATATAATAAGTGAGAAGAAACACATTTCAATTTTGAAATAGACAATCTATATCGTGAAAAGATTATAACAATGAACGTATGTATGTCATTAGATATTCATATCATCTTTAAATTATAAAAAAATGTTAAATCATGCGCTTTCAAAAAGATAACCTACGAGTGTGGAAGGTAGCCCTTAACGTTATTTACATTTATATTGGTTTTCAAGAAGATAACCTACGAGTGTGGAAGGTAACTGCGCAAATTCCAACAACAAAGTCATATAAATGAGTGAGTACGAGATAAGTAGAGCTTTTAATTACATTTCATCTCATGCTTAATTATTAACTGAAGCCCGAGATCAGCAGAGCATATGAGAAGGGAAAAGTACCACTAGGAGAAAAACCGGTTGACACAAATGTTACCTTGCCCTAGGCACAGCCTTGGCGTCAAAGCTCATGCTCATTTCAAAGGAACTGTGAGAGTCTGTGCCTTGATTCTTACTTTTCACAGAGTTTTCACAAGCAAGACACTCTTTTAGTTCGTTAACAACTTGAGACATGCTTGGTCGTTTTACTGAAGAAGGGTTGGCACACAACATAGCCAATTCAATAGCTCTCCAGACAGAACGAGAGTTGTAATCACCGTTAAGTTTAGGATCCATGATTCTTGTTATATCTCCTCTATTAAGCATAAATGCCGTCCAATCCATAATGTGAGACTTTTCGCGAGTTTGGTCAATCACACGTTGGTTTGTGATTATCTCTAATAAGACAATCCCAAAACTATAAACATCGCTTGTTTCTGCCAAACGACCAGTTCTGTAATATCTACCAGAGAAAAAAAAAACATGGAGTAAGAAACATGTGTATTCAATTTAGTGACAAAGATGATAATACTTACTCGGGGTCAAGATATCCTGGGGTACCAGCAACAACCGTAGAAACATGTGATTCGTCTCCGAGTTGAAAAGATCTTGAAAGACCAAAATCTGCGATTTTGGCTGAGAACTTCTCGTCTAATAATATGTTTGTACTTTTGACATCTCTGTGTACCATTGATGGTTGGCATCCAATATGTAAGTATTCCAATCCTATAAACATTAGAAAATACATTTTTTATGTATTGGCCATCTCTAAACCTATATGTGAATAATTTATGTCTGATAATGTAAGGAAGTGTTTTGTGAATAGAAAAAAAAAAGATGACTGGATGGACAGGTTCTTACGAACCTAGTGCAGCGTCGACAGCTATTCTTAATCGAGTACTCCAACTCAAGACAGAGCCACCGTGTTTTCCTAGATATGGATCATCTAAATCAATCACCATATTTTTTTTTGTAATAATTAACAAATTAAAATAATAATTGTAACATATATCTTCTACCTGATAAATGATATTTTAAGTCTCCATTGGACATGTATTCGTAGATGAGAGCCAAATGATCTCGGTCATCACAATAACCAACAAGGTTTACCAAATTTATGTGGTGAACCCTCAGAAGAAGTTCAACCTGCGTACCAACAATGTAAATTAACACATTTTTTTGTAATTTAAACAAAAGAAAAACATTGGTTCGTAAAAGTAGATCACACTTTTTGGTTTTACGGTTTTTAGGGAAGATTCCAAGAATTTTGTACCTCTGCTTTGAAGTGTCTATAGCCTTGTGATGATGATTCAGAAAGTACTTTAACAGCTACTTGTTGTTTACCGTTCAAATAACCATGATAGACCACGCCGAACCCTCCTTCACCTAGGGCTTTTTTTAAGTTGTTTGTCATTTCCATAACCTCTGCATGACTAAATCTTCGCTCTTTTGTATCAATTGATGTTTCGGAAGCACTAGTGGGTGTGAAATTTCGCCGTGACGTAACTGCTGAAGGGGTAATAGCTGTACCTAAAACCAAATTAGTAAAAGAATGTTAATATGTATGGCACCTTAATAAAAGCATAGGGCTCTTTCATGTATAAAGTTTGGTGGTTTAATCATGAGTCTCGGTACCTTCCACAGGACATGTGGTCTTTTTCTTTCTGAACACAAAAATGAAAACCAGAACGACTACGATAACCACCACCACAGCTGAAGCAACCAGTGCAACAATCATCAACGGAAATTTCTTCTTCGGGACACATGAACCAGGTAGACATTTTATCTCTCCATCAACGCTACAAAAATAGCATTAATTATATCAAGAAAATATACATGGAAAAGGATTTATAATGAAATGTGTACGTACGTGGATAGAGTTATTTTCTTACATTAATTTCAGTCCTTCCTTTTCTCTATTGCGAAGAGCTTGTGGAATTGAAAGACTCAGATTGTTTTTACTCAAATTTCTATTGAGATAGAAAGAAAAAAAATTCATACATTGCTGAAAACTATACTGAGGAGTAATACGACCAATATATAATGTCAAGAAACTTCAAACTTACATGACCAACAATGATTTGATTTTAGCCAGGAACTCGGGAATTGCTCCAGTCAAACTGTTATTTGACAAGTCCCTAAAAACATGGAAGAGATCAAAATCATTGAACTTGCTATTTGTGACATTAAGATATAAATTCGGTTTGCAACAATGATTATACATACAGTTTTTCTAGATGTGCAAGATATTGAATTCCACCATCTATAACTCCTGTTAATCCCCTTGAAGACAAGTTTCTGTTTAACATGTTAAGATACAAAATTAAAAGAAGGGTAATACTAGTTTAAAATGTATGTATAGTGATATAGTTAGAAAAGTTGGGGTTTCTATAAAAAAATATCTCACAAGGAAGTGATCCTTGGTGGTATAGACGCATCTGTATCACTACAATTTAGGCCCTCCCACAAAAACGCTCGAGGCACACATGGATCACCTTGCCATGAGATTATACTCAATCCATAGTCATCTTTGATGTTTCTAATAGCAACCACTGCCATAAAATTTGAACGATATTGAGCATATATATATTGAAATGTTTAAAATAACATGCATTACACCAGACACTTACGTACCATCATTACCATCCGTCTCAGCCTGTCGGAAATCGGCAATGGCATAACCTTCAACGGCGTTAAGCAGAGGTGGGTGTGTAGACTTGCTTGTTTTCGACAGCTTTATGATACAGTTTCGGTTCTCACAAGTAACTGGAGATGGGGTGCGTAACACTTGTGACTGTAGATATAAAGGCGTGTAAGAGTCGTACAAGGGTTCTCCGTTCAGTGAAATGTTGAACTCTCTACTTTCGTTGGCTTGCAAGGCTTGAACCTCAGCAAAGTGAAGGTAAATGTAGTCTTTGTCATTAGCGGAGTATGGATACTCAATATCTATCAATGGCGCACTCGCATTCGCAGGCGTTGCAGCGGTTTTTAGAGCATCCTGAGGAAGATGGAATAAATTGGAAGTGTTCACAGTAAGGCTGGTGGATATATGATTCCAGTCTTTCTCCGTATAACTGGGCCATAATCTGTCTGTCATACACATCCTCCGGATACCTGTTGGTTAATTACAACTATTTTAGATTTACACAATTTAAAAAAAAAAAATAAGAAAGTGAGACTTTAAAACCATCTCCAATAAGGGGTTCTTACGAATCTTTCTCTTAATTTGTAACAGAAAAAAAATAAGAACCGATTCTTAAATAAGACATTTAAAAACTGGTTCTTAACTTTTTTAGATAAAAGTTAAGAGACGGTTTCTTATATTCCGTTAAGATCATATCTTAAAAACCCCAATTGGAAGTGCTCTAACCATCTTAATCAAAGCGGCCTCACCTTAGAGTACGTTTTGAACTGCTAAAATAAAACCGCGCAAACATCTTTAACGAACCAGCTGTAGTGATGTAACTGTCATTTGGTAACGGTCTTATTTCAATGGCTGATATAAATGGCGTAGTCGTGTCTATCTTGACAAGACATAGGTTCAAAATGTTTGATCTAGAGGTGTGAATGATCTCCTCCCATGTACCATTGACATATTTTCCAATGTCTATTGTTGCCCAGAAATTAGGGCCTATGTACAAGTCAAATCTAGGCTGAAGATTTTGACCATCGTAATTCCCATACACAGCTCTAGCTCTGATCAAATAGTTGGTCCCTTGCTTCACGGTAATATTATAACAGTTGCGTATACCGTCTGGGAAGTATCTAACCGTCGTTAAGGGCTTTAGGTATTCTCCTTGAAGATTTCGCTCAATCTTACCAATCTTTCCGGTTTGGATAAAGCTGGAGTCTGATGAATACGGTAGTCCAGTTCTTGACTCTGTATAAGGAGACTGTTCATTGGGGGGCAATCCGCAATCCAAACTAATGAACCCTGTTAAGATAAAACCCCATTCATCAAAACAAAGAGTTCTTTTTTGGTTTAAATCAAAACAAAGAGTTGTGGAATTTTACACAATTCCTAATTAGCGAATTAGGTAATTTATGACATTTGCAAAAGAAATGCTACTTAAAATAGCAAAAAAAAAAATGTACCGTGAAAACTATGCGAAATTTAACATATTACGTTGTTGGATCGACGTTTAAAAGTATGTTCGTACTTATAAATAACGAGCTAAATTATTAATACAGGAAGCTCAATATAATAGAAGATCACATGCTTTTCCAAAACAAAAACCACACGCTTTAAAGTAGAAACCCATTTGGTAAATTAGACGTCAACACTAAAAAGTAATATGGTATATATGGAGAAAACCACGTCTTCTGTAACCATCAAATGACATGCAATATTTTTAAACCCAACACTAAACTGGAAACATTCTGGATTATCAAAAAAAAACATTCTAGATTATCATGAATCATTGAATGATAGCGAATGTAACCAAAAATACTAATACCATGATTAACCCCAATCTGAAGTTTTTAGTTACAGTTATTAGATTTTTTTTAGCGAGATATAAAGTCGTTTATTAGTCGAAAAATGTAAAAAAAAAAGTCAAATCATGAGTTAAAAACACGGTTAAAAGATCACAGTTAATCATTGTCCTAACGTACCTTCCTGAGCTTGAACAAAGTGAATTATAGCAAATGTTGCTATAAGTGCAGTTAGCACAAGCCCATGAGAACTCTTCATATTTTCTTATTTTTCAAAGAAGATTAAGAAAGTTCTGAAGTATAAATGAAATATATAGACGATGATCAAAAACCCTTTGGACATTTCAAACAAAGTACCCTGCCAAGTAGCACGTCAAATCCTCTGAAAACGTGAATACATGTCTTTGCTCCCCCAAAAAGAAATTTAAAAGACTAATTAATCAAATTGTGCAAACATATAATATGTTTACTAGTGGGGATCTGAATTGTTATTTGATCATCAGTGTTCAACTTGTCTTAATTACTTTAAATCTTGTAGTATCAATTTGGTCATTTATAGGCTTTTTTTTAAAAAAAAATGAGAATTTATAGGCTTTTAAAAGCAACCACCATGAGTAGTCACGAAATGTTCAAAAGGACTTTAGAGTGGTCGTTGACTTTTTTATCCCAATGGTTAAATATGTCTAGGGGTATCTCTTTAGTTTTTTTCTTCAATTTCTTAAAAAAAGCAACATAATCTTTAATGATTTTATTAATTTTCTCTTTGTTAAAAAAATCATTAAAATAATAATTAATTATTATAATATTTTGTACTTTTAAAATTTTACTAAGCTTATCCAACTATTTTGTTTTAACAATAATCTCACACAATTAAAATTATTATACATAACATAAATAAATAAGCAAAAAACATTAGATTTTATAATGAAACACCAAATATATATACACATTTCTCTTAAGTGGTTAACTAAAATGTTTCGAAGTGAAATGAATTTATGTGAATAGATTCTTCTTGATCACACCTAGTTTTTTGGGAATGAATATTTTTATAATGTGTGCTAATAACTTCTATAAACAATACAAGATATGAAAGAAATAAAACATTATTTTCAAATTTGAAGTAATACTATCCTGTTTTCTTTGAAATTTGATAATAAAAGAAAAGAAATATCATTAAAACAAAAATAATGCAAATTTTTAAAAATAAAACCTCTTTGGAGGTAGTCCAAAGAGTGTCAACCCAGTTTCACTTTCGGCCAAGTTTTATTCTTTCTCTCTTATTTTTCAATTCATGTTTTAGAAGTTTTTATAATACTTAATCAATTACTTATGAAAGTATAAATTTATTTCATATTTTTAATAATTTTGTACAGTCCTTTCTTTTATAAAATTTTAAGAATATAATCCTGTAATTGCTTATTTTTAGCTAAATATCCTATATTCAAAATAAATAAAAAGTATATTTTTCTATAGCCTGAAGGGCGCTCACCAAACCTAAATTGACTTAAGTTCAGAATAAAATAGATTGGGGTTTTCTTAGAATCAATAAAATAGATTAATTGGTTTTCAAGATATAACCTACGAATGTGGAAAGTAACTGTAAGAATCCCAACAACAAATCATATATGGGAGAGTATTAGATCAGCAGAGCAGAGGTACTACATTTTTTCTCATATTTAGTCATTAAATGAAGCACGAGATCAGCAGGGCATTTGACGAAACAAAACTGCAATGAGAATACATGATCGGCACAAACAACCAGGGACAACTCTATTATTTGGTGGCCTAAAGTACCTTAATATAACGTGACCTCATATATTATGTTTTAACTAGTTATATTCTATATTTTTTCTTATTACGAAATTATTATAAGGATAATCAAACTAATACTAAAAGGTGAATGTAATCAGCGGAGACAGTTTAATTCCAGCCAATAGGGTTGCAGCTTTGATCCACGTCTTATATCTGCTGGGCTTCAACCGATGGAGTGTATTTTTCTATCCACGTCAAACCAAAGTTGGGCTGTTTCACCAATAAACATGGTTTTCGTTCTTCGTCTCTTCCATCTCGCGGTCTCCGCTGATCTCTCGACTCTTAGGCTCCCCCATCGCTCAAAGTATTTGTTCCAATCTCTCTCTCTATCTCTTTCTTTTACATGGCGAATGAAGCCTCTGAGGAGACAGTGGAGAAGGAGAATCGTTGGGTCAATCGTCTCTTCCCCTTAAAATCCTTCACGTTTGGTAATTTATATGTGAATTTCTAAGAAGATTGATAAATCATAAACTATCTTTGTGGCTTTATATAGTTTGTGTTTTTGTGATTTGTTCAGAACGAATCAATTTGATTTATGTTCTCAGTTTGTGTTTGCAGTTGCATAAAGGATCGTTCTCAGAATAACAAAGTAAGAGGAGTAGAACTGGAGTTAAGAGTTTCCGGAACCACAAAGACACCCACCGGCAGATTTCCTCAAAATCATCTGTGAGACTGTTGTGGTGAAACTCATTATTGGTTTTGATTATGGAGGTGATGTTACTCTCTTTCTTTGAACATATCTTCTTCTTTGTATTCGTCTTATGTTGTGGCTATGGCTAAAGTGCAGTAGAGCGATGTGAATTCGAATCCGTTGGTGAGGGTTATCAGCCGCAAGTGGTGAGACCATGATGGATACAATCTCTTACCTTGGAAGGTACTTATATACAGTCTCTACACTTAACTAGATTCTTTAACTGTTATGCATTGCTCTAACCTGATTGATAACTACTTTGGAAGTTTTATGAATATGCAGGAGGAGGCTGTTATGGATGATGATATTTTCTTCAATGGTATACCATCCACTGAGCCATTCTAGGTGCTCAATGAGCCATTCTGCGTATGCATTTCGACATTGGCTTAGCAGTGGTGGGAAGTTTTGTTTTAGTAGATGGGTTTTAAGTTATCGTTTCGCTGCTGGAACATGAGGTAGAGAGACATTGTCATCTTCTTATATCAAATCCATGAAAAGACTATCATGATTTACTGTGTTATGGGTATTGTTATAGCTTTCAAGAAAATAATGAGATATTGAGTTCAAAAGCATTTCAAAATAAGTGAGGAGATTCGAAGAACATGTGCAGTTCTTTTATTTGGCGTTGGGAACCATCTGTTTTTAGGAGTTTGCTGCAAAGCTGGCGAAAAAAAAGACTCTTTTGATGCCTATTTTCATGGCATGCATGACACACATAAGTCATCAAATATCATTATAAGGGGCATTTCATATAGATTTTGAAAAACCATTAGATTCTCTAATACCGTAAATAATAAGTTAAGTTATGAAAACTCAAAATTTCTAAAACCAAAAACAAAGCTTGAAAGTGTGAACCAGTTGTTATTAACGATTTATTTTCAAGGAACTCTGCATAATTTTATCTAATGTCCCTGAGGGATTCCTAAATATGAATGTTTAAATTGGATTATAATTCAAGTTTAAATTTTAAAAATGTTTTATTGCACTCATTTCAAATCTTACATCAACTTATATTTTTAGTTGGTTCTGCACAACATAGACTTACATATTAAATACAAACATATTTTCCAAAAACCCGGGCGAGAGTCTCTAGTAATAATAATAATAACATAATGTGTATTTTGATAAATGCTTACCCTGTATTTAACAAGAAATATAAAACATGGTTTATTGAAAGTTAGTAGTGTTTTTGAAATAATTTCAGTACAAATTAATAGTTGTGAATATGAATCGAAGCTATAAACAAATCAACAGAGCATTACAATAAACAAGATCAATAATTTGACTAAAACTAAGTAAAACATACAAAATAGATTATTAAGAATGAAGAGAAAACTCAAAGATATACCATATAGTTAAATGAACATATATGACAGCTGAAAATAAATAAGTTAGTAAGAGAAACTTAAAAACAAAATAAATTAGTAAGAAAAATCCACCATAGGCGAACTTCCTACTTCTTTAACGATAGTTAATAAAAAAACACTACACCATCAAAATACCTTACAATATGTGGCCTTTAGAATTATTTTATTAAGAAATGGCCGAAAACATATGCTTCTTATGCCTTATACAACGGCCTGAAACAGGGCTTCTTTGCAAATGTTATCTTGCACTAGGGACAGCCTTGGAGTCAAAGCTCATGCTCATTTCAAAGGAACTGTTAGAATTTGTGTCTTGATTCTTACTTTTCACAGAGTTTTCAGAAGCAAGACACTCTTTTAGTTCGTTAACAACTTGGGACATGCTTGGTCGTTTTGCTGAAGAAGGGTTGGAACACAACATAGCCAATTCAATAGCTCTCCAGACAGAACGAGAGTTGTAATCACCGTTAAGTTTAGGATCCATGATTCTTGTTAAGTCTCCTCTATTAAGCATAAATGACGTCCAATCCATTATGTGAGATTTTTCGCGAGTTTGGTCAATCACACGTTGGTTTGTGATTATTTCTAATAATACAATCCCAAAACTATAGACATCGCTTGTTTCTGCCAAACGACCAGTTCTGTAATATCTACCAGAGAAAAAATAAACATGGAGTAAGATACATGTGTATGCAATTTATAGACAAAGATGATGGTCAACGTAACTCTAAGGTTTGATTAAAAATACTTACTCTGGGTCAAGATATCCAGGAGTACCAGCAACAACCGTTGAAACATGAGATTCATCTCCAAGTTGGAAAGATCTTGAAAGACCA
>JABAYD010040447.1:0-10573 GCA_014822095.1 Diplotaxis tenuifolia | reverse complement strand
ATTTCATAGTGTTACACAACCAATAGACATAATCTACTTTTTACCACATTGGCCCCTTTTTTTTATTAAATTTACGATATTACATGGCCCATTTTTATACTTCATTGTTACTTTGTCCACTGCTTATAGATCAATGTAGGTTGTGTCAAATAGACTAATATAAATCCCGCGTGGATTTTTATATAAATGAAATCATCGTATTATATAAAAGAGTGTTTTACTATCTTCTTAGAAGCTATGTCGGATTCCATATAGGAAAATCATCTTATGGTATTGCGACACGTGTCCAAGGGGAAACAATAGCATTTCATTAAAAGGAATTTCCCCTCTTCTTCTTCTTCGCTTCTCCAGCACTCATGTCGATTAGGTTTTCCCAATAGGTCTTTCATCTTCTTCCTCAGCATACAAAACGATACTATCAACAAATAATCATCTTTAAAAAAATCATAATCTCTCGCACACGATCTATAATCATCTTCTCTCTTTTTTTTATTCATACACTCTTATAATGGTTTGAATCTCTTGCAAGAGTTTCAAGGAGTGTCCCCATCTAGATGATAAGCAGGGGAATCAACTTGGCAGATAATTGGGGTCCAAGAAAAATCAAGTTATGGTTCTAGGAGAGAAGAAATCAGCTTAATGTTATGTGTCTTAATCTCTTTCTCTCTTTTGCGTGTAAAATTTTGTCTCAACAAGATTTGTTGATGTTGTTTTTGTAGGCGCAACATCAGAGAGCAGATAACAATGCATTAAAAGCAGAGAATGATTAGATTGGATGTGAGAACATAGATTATAGAAGTACTCAAGAATGGTATATGCACTAACTGAAAACCTCCCGTTAGTGGAGATTCTTTCTTCGATGAGCATAACCTCCAGATCGAAAAATGCACATCTTAGAGACGAGGTTTTGATACAAAAGTTAATACTAACGCTGCCCTAACTAGAAAATACAAACCAATGAAAAAGCCTTATTTCACGTTACAAAAATCCTCAAACACGAGCCACACAGGCAGGCACAAAGCATACTACATATTCCAAACTTCATATGGTCCAACCAAACTTACTCACTACCAAATACACCAATTTTTTAATTTCTATATAAATAAAATTTAGACCTTTATACTTCAGACTTCAGAACAAAAACTGATCAAACCCATAAAACCTATAAATTTAAGGTCTCTCCATAGAACACATACTCTTAAAATAAATCGGATATATAGTAAAACTCGCTTAAACTGTTCTTTTGGGTACTACACTTCCAATCACTAACACACGCCACAACCAACATTTTCTTCCGCAATATAGTAAAAGAAATAATAAATTGTAGGTTTTACTACCATGGTAATGAAAATCTAAACTATTTTTGTATTTCTGGTTTAAAAAAATATTTTAGTTGTTTTAGAAAATTAATTATCTGTTTGTGGAAGAAGAAAAAAAAACCTAATTTATTCCAAATTAAATTTCATGTCTTTTAAAAAAAATAATTTTTACTATGGATCCTCCAAATCTTCACAATAAAACATCTTGGTACGTGATCTATTTAGCAATCAAAATGGTGAATGAAACATATATACCATTATGAATCTCTTCCTTCAAAACATGTGAACATGTGCTTAAAAGTAAAGACCAAGGAAAAATAGTCTAGATGGCTGATTTTGGATTACCAAATCTTCACCAAAGTTGACAGTTTTTTTTAACAATATGCTAAGTCTACGGCTAGCAAGAACCTCAAAAAGAGTCATATACATTAATTTACAGCTACTATTATTTTTATAATAATAATAATAATATTAAATATCCTTTGAATCTCTCAAAACATATCAAATTCCATAACTCTTTAATATAGAAACAACTATTTAAACATACAAAATATATTACCACATATGATCCCTCCATATCTAAAACTTTACAAAACATAAAAAATCATTATCCTACACATCTCTTGCACATGCAAACCTGAAACACAAACCACAATGCAAAAAAATAGGAACCAAGATCACAAATAAAGTATCATACACATTTCTTGCACATGCAAACCTGAAACACAAACCACAGTACAAAAAATAGTAACCGAGATCACAAATAAAATATATCCCGCCCGTAGGGCGGGCCTCTCATAGTCTAACATATAAAATATACAAAATCCATATCTAAAATTTATATATCTACCTTTGTATGAATGAAAGAAGAAAACTATGTAATAAAAAGAGAAATTGGCTAAAATTGCCTAAACTAGCATTTTTTAATACTTTTTCATGTTTACCTTCATCACATTTACCTTTGATTATAAGAAGATAAACAGACACTTATAACCCTTAGGTTAATTAATTTAGACTTAGAGTTTAGATGTGAGGGGTGAGGTTTCAAAAGATAAAAATTAGAATTTTAATAAAAATAAATACTTAATATTAAAATAAAATTTTAAAAATAGTTTCGAAAAGTATTTTTGAATTTGAAAAAAAATATCTGAGAAAAAAAATCAAAAATAAAATTTTAAAAAATTAAAAAAAAATAATCAAATTTGAAAATTTACAATTTGAAAACATATAAATATATATTATTTCTTTTTTATTTTTTTATTTTTATTTTTTCTATTTTTATTTTTATTTTTATTTTTATGTTTATTTTTATGTCTTGATAAATGGTCAGCCTAGAGGATCTGTCATCCCGCAGAGGGGTCTAAGACAAGGGGACCCTCTGTCTCCTTATCTATTCATTATGTGTACAGAGGCTCTGATCTCAAATATTAAAAAAGCGGAGAGACAGAAACACTTAACAGGGATGAAGGTAGCTAGAGCATGTCCGGCAATCTCCCATCTACTTTTTGCAGATGATAGTTTTTTCTTTTGCAAAGCGCAACCAGAAGAATGTCAAACCATTTTATCTATTCTTAAGGAGTATGAGGTGGTTTCAGGTCAATTGATAAATTTTGAGAAGTCTTATATTCAGTTTGGACATAAGATTAGTGAAGAAAATAAACAAGAACTAAGAGATATCTTAGGCATCCAGAATATTGGAGGGATGGGGTCATATTTAGGATTGCCAGAAATTTTGGGGGGATCAAATATACAGGTATTTGGATTCGTACATGAACGTTTGAACAAAAGGGTCAATGGTTGGACATTTAGATTTTTTACTAAAGTAGGTAAGGAAGTAATTATTAAATCAGTGGTTACGGCCTTACCAAACCATGTGATGTCATGTTATAGGCTCCTTAAAGCTACTACAAAGAAGTTAACGAGCGCGGTTTCACAATTCTGGTGGAGTTCTGGAGGAAGTACAAAGGGGATGCATTGGAAATCCTGGGACAAATTATGTATAGATAAGAATGAGGGAGGATTGGGTTTTAAAGACCTGGAGGATTTTAATACTGCAATGCTAGGAAAGCAATTATGCCGTCTTATTGAGAAACCAAATACTTTGTTTTCTCGCGTTTTTAAAGGGTGGTACTTTAGGAATGCGTCGCCGTTGGAACCAATCCGATCATATTCTCCATCCTATGGATGGAGAAGTATGATGTCAGCTAGATCTCTGGTTAGCAAAGGACTTATCAAACGGGTGGGATCCGGATCATCCATCTCAGTATGGAATGACCCTTGGCTCCCAACCACTCGCCGGGACCAGCTAATAAAAATCAACATAACCTTTACCCGGATCTTACGGTGGATTCTCTTATCAATGTGGATACGCGAAGTTGGAATATGACGGCTATCCGGGCTCTAGCTGATCCCCAGGATGCAAAAATTATCGAACGTATACCGCTTAGTAGGACTCATTTGGAAGATAGAGATGGCTGGCATTTTACCACGAATGGAAAATACACAGTCAAATCAGAATATCAGGTGGAAAGAGTATATCCGGATAAAGTCCGATTACCGGATAGACAAAGACCCACAGTGGATGCTTTGAAAGTTTATTGCTGGAAAGTACGATGTCCACCTAAGATGAAACAATTTATATGGCAGTTACTATCGGGTTGCATTGCGGTAAGGAAAAAATTGCAGGCAAGAGGAATCAATGGTGATATTTGTTGTGACAGATGTGGAGCTGCTGAAGAAACAATAAACCATGTGTTTTTTTAGTGTCCCCCAGCAAGACAAATTTGGGCACTTTCTATGACTCCCTCTAACCTTATGCTTTTCCCGACGGGGTCTTTGTTTACGAATATGGACAATTTGTTTTGGTGTGTCACACCAAAAATGGATGATTATCATTTTTCTTGGATATTGTGGTATATATGGAAAGCGCGCAACATCAATTTTTTTTAGCAATTTGGATGTTGACCCGCATGACACACTCACTTTGGCAATGACAGAGTCAACTCTGTGGAAGGAAGCACAAGAGAAGAAGTTTCAGCCTGAAGCTAGGCAGGAGGTACTCACCGTCCTACCAGTTATTCCAGGACGGTGGTGTTTCGTTGATGGTTCATGGAAGAAAAATGGGGGATTTGACGGTCAGGGATAGTATAGTACTCTTGATGGGTTTGTGGGACTGTTGGGAGCACGGAATTTTAGGGCTAGTCAATCACCCCTCATTATGAGGTGGAAGCATTGATTTGGGTATGGAGAGTATGAGGAATTTACGTCAATATCAAGTTACTTTTGCAACGGATTGTTCTCAATTGGTGAAGATGGTTTCGGAACCAGAAGAATGGCCAGCATTTGCAAATTATATACAAGATATCATGAAAATACGGGAGTGCTTCACTAGCTCGACAATAATCTATGTACCAAGAACACTGAACACACGGGCGGATAGTCTTGTACGGAGTGCAAGAAAACAACCGTCTTTCGTTGTTCACATGGATACAGAGCTTCTGGTTTGGTTCGCAGAGTCGATATGAGTCTGTTTGTTTGATGTCAAAAAAAATGTTTATTTTTATTTTGTTTCCTTTTATTTATTTAATTAATTATAAAAGGATATAAATATCTTTTGTCTTCTTAATTAATTTTCATACTTATGTGTTTTTGAAATGTCCATTTAAAAATGGTAAACATGAATAATTGTACCAGATAAAAGGTCAAAGTGAAAATTTTCCATTAAAAACCTACAAAAACAAGATAAATTAGTAAAAAAATCATAAGAAAAAAAAAAACAAATTGAATTAAGGTTTGGTATTATCAAGTTTAAATAGTTTAGAGACGCTGGAGAGTTTTAGAGTGAAAAACATTACATTTTTGTTGCTCCATTAGAGAGAAGATAGAAAATACATACATTTTTCAATTTTTTTATGTAGGAAGACAAAAGTTCTAACTACGTTAAATAGTTTCCTTATATAGGAAGACTAATATTAAAATCTTCCAGAAAATCTTTTAGACCATAAATTTACATTCACTCATCTATATTGAAAGCAATCCAATTTTAATAAATCTAAACTAACATCATTAACAAATGTTTATAACTACATATTTTTATTTTTCTCCATCATTTTTTATAAAATTTCTAAACCATTTTTAAAATATACTATATGAGAAAACTTTTAGGGAGAGTAGACTACCTTAAATTCGCTTCATATGAGAGAAACCTAAATTTATTAAAATTTAAGCGGGAAATGATAGAATTTTCTATCAAATCTTCCAAAAAATTCAAAAGTCTTCTAGTCCATTATATCTTAGAATATTTAATTCTTTCAAGCCACAAAATCAAATAGCTAATTAAATTCCAAAACATACTTCATTAAATTTAAAATCAACTTATAAATTGTTTAATATACTGTAGGAGAAAACTGTCAGGGAGAATAGACTTTCCTGGAAGTCTTTCCAGAGGAGAGAAGCCTAAATTTTATTAAAATTTTAGCGGGAAATGTTAGACTTTGTTATGAAGTCTTCTAAAAACGTTTTCTAGTGCATTATATCTTAGAATATATAAGTCTTCCAAACCACAAAATCAAATAGCTAACTAAATTGCAAAAAT
Organism: Diplotaxis tenuifolia; assembly: GCA_014822095.1. Lineage (NCBI taxonomy): Eukaryota > Viridiplantae > Streptophyta > Magnoliopsida > Brassicales > Brassicaceae > Diplotaxis > Diplotaxis tenuifolia. The sequence goes on along the minus strand of JABAYD010040447.1, from coordinate 4,660 downwards.
ACTCCATTAAACTTAAAATTAACTTATAAAGCATGTAATATACACCAAACTTAACACATATATTTCAAATTTAATAATTAAAAAAAAATTCCACAATCTAATCCTAAAAAAAAACAATCATTACTATAACATATGCTATCTAACCTAAACCAAAGACTATCACGTCTCAATCTACATTCACTCATCTAATACTGAAATAAATTAAATTTTAATAAATATTAATTTACATCACCTACAAATGTTTATAATTATATGATTTTAATTTTCACCCATCAAATTTTATTTTTATAAAAATTTTAAATTATTTTAATGATCTATTATATGAGAAGACTTTCGTGTAAGATTTTTCAAAGAAGATTTCATGGAAGTCTTCTCAAACACATGCTGATAATGATACAAATAAATACTGTTTTCTTGTTTAGTCATAAGGGGTTGTTTGTAATTTCACCACTCTTTTGGTTTACTTCGGCATTAGATTGAAATTGGATTATACCTTTGTATTTAAAAACAAGTTCTGAATCATATTTGGCAAATCTTCCAATGAAAAATAGTTGGGAATTATATCACTAAAAATCATTAAATGTTTTTAAACTTTTACTATTTATCAATTATGCATTGTCTTAAATGTTTACAATTTTTGCTACTTAAAACTTAATATAACTTAAAATATTAAATTATTAAATATTTTAAAATAGTAATATAAGAAAACACATAAAGTTGATGCTTAATAGTAGGTTGAATACTTTTTTAGATGACAAAAAAAAAATCAAATTCTTTACAGATCTCAAGACTCCCTTAAATTGACATACCCTTAAATTTGCCATATGATCCCAGATAATTTTGTAAGCTTTTTGTGAACACTTAATCTTTATTGTTTTTCTGAAATATCATAACTAATTTTATTATACATTATAAATGATTAATAAATATCTATAATGTTATTAGATACCTTTTTGATCTTTATTTATTGATTTTATAAATATTTATCCATTTTTAGTCATTTTATAACTTATATCTATTTTTAGTCATTTTATTTTTAGTATTCTGAGAAATATAAGAGTCTAAATATGATCCTTGTGATATATGTGTAAACACTTTTCTAGGATATGTGTTCTTTAGTTCTAGTTATGCTTGTGATGATTTCATTGTACATGGTCATACCACAATCATTATTGGTAGTCATGTTGATCACTGTTTTCCATATGTAACAATTTATTAAGTTGGCTACATTGGTGTTGATCTATTAAATAATTTGGCCAGAGAAAGCTTCTTCACTCACTCATCCGTGCTGACGTTAACCTATATGAGCCATGTATGACGAAAAACAATAAGAAACAAATAAGAGCAAAACTTTCATTGCAATGATTTCATTCAGACATTCATAATCTTCAGACATTCATAATCTGATGAATGTGAGGGTGAGGTATGGAGTCCCATATTTCATCACGTTTAGAGAAGAATGCACTCGAATAAGGTATATGCACCCATTTTTCTCACAAATCAGAAGAGTTTAAGTGCTTTAAACAATATGTCACTTTGATGCTTCACCTTCTCATGAAAAATGAATTTTAGAGGAATGAAGTATGTCTTCCTTAGATATTTGAAGAATCTAATCGGCAAACAAATAGATGGACATATAATAGAAATCATTTTACGAGATGTGACATTCATGGAAAAGTGTTTTCATAAAAAGGAGGAGACTGAAAGAGAATACCATATTGAAGAGATGGTTTGAGCCAACTATTGTTTCTTTTACTAAGAAATCGGTGGAAGTAAATGAAAGTTCTTGCAAACTATCACGATTCAGTGGAAAATAAACATTGGTTAATGAACAAATATGTTAATGAACAAATATGGAACATACTGCACTACACAAAATAAACAATGCGCTGATAATACATGGTTAATATATGTACCTACATTTCATCATAAAGATAAGATATATATATATATATATATATATATACTCATTTAGTTGAAGATTAAAATATTTGTGATGAAAATGATGGGAAAACTATAATTAATATTCAGACGAGATTCTTATTTTTTTATCAGATGATCCAGTAGAATTTATAAGTAAATAAATGTATGGAGGTACTATTTCTTTATAGCAGAATAAAAAGTCAACATTTTATTATAGGTACATGAAACATGTTACAACAGAGACAGAGCCACCTTAAACAACGGGGTCAACTGATACATGTTAAATGTACTTTGTAGCTATTTTGTTACATTTGACATAAGATCATGTAGAAAACCGTAAAAAATATTTTAATTATGGGCTTAAACATCGTTTATGTCACCTTTAAAATCTAAGTTGGATCCGCCCCCTGTGTTATAACTCTATTTTATTTTGTTTCAGGATTTAAAGTGACAACCTAATATCATAACCAGTGGCAAATCCATGGTTAAATTTTACCAAGGTCAACGTATATACAAAAAATATCGATACAAAACAGTAGGACATAAGACGAAAAGTGTAATAATATTTTTTCAATAGATTTTAAATCTACATTTCTCATAATATTCTGGATTTTTAATATATACTTTTAAAAATGTATATATTAATAAAATGTACTACTAGACCTCAATTAAAATCATTTACGGAGAATATTCATGATCTGGATGGTGGCTATGAAGGGTATACTATATGATTCTCAGATTTACAATAGCATATTCATTAGACAGTAATGACAAAGCGTTAATATGAGTAAATGCTTGCAGTTAATATCATAAAGATTAAAGACACAAATAGAAAACATATTTGGGCAGTTGTTTATTCTCTGTTTTTCATTAAATAACAGAAAGATTTTCTTTTCGAAATGTGAAGTGACGTATGGAAAGCTAGAGACATGATTTAATAGGGGAGTAACTAAACTTTTGTGTAAATAACTACTGTCATTATGATTCTAAGATTTTCTTTTAGAAATGTGTAGTGATATATATATATATATATATATCGATTCTAGGATAAGGTTGCTGTCATTATGATGTTACATAGTATAAAGAATATGTGGAGCTGTATGTGGATTTTCGTAAGGACAAAGCTGATGAAATGATAGCTTTTGAGCCTTCAAGTGAGGTCGAGGAAGACAGAGAATTTTGGGATTGACAGAGAATATAATGGGCTGCGATGAAATAATAGGGCAGATGGCATTTTTTCTCTTATGAAGAAAAAAAGCCAAATTTATTGTATAATATATATATATATATATATTCCGCTTCCGAACCTTATATGCTCCTCATATCAGCTAAACCAAAAAAACCCACATACCTTTTGCGTAACCGTATTGAGATAATCTGAGATGCGGGAGCTAAAGAGGAGGCTTCAATGGAAAGAAATTTGCAAAGAAGATGGGACTTGAGATTATGAGGGTATCTGCGAAAGGCTTTGCCTTCTACTGCTCACGGTGTTTTGGTGGTTGCTTATGATACTAATCTCATGGTAAAGTTTCTGCCTTTTTGTATTTGGATGATAGTATTAATCTCCTATATATTAATCCTCAAGCATTACAATATCATCACCAGAACGATTCTTAAAATCTTTAGAAAAATAAGTTAGTCCATATAAATATAAACTATACTTTTTTATTAAACTAACTATTAAAATAATTAGTAGTGTACAAAACAATATATTTTTTTCTTAAATGAAAGCTACGGAATTACTTAATATGATTAACATATATATGTAATTAATGATTATAAATAGTACATATTTTTGTGTTCTCTCATTTTTTGTTTAATTTTACATTAATTATTAAATTAAATTAAAAAAATCACATTAGATATATAATGAAAAAAAATATTATTTTTCATATATTTTATATTTTGATTTTTTTTTTTAAAAACAATCATAAATTACTAAAAAATAGTAAAAGTCCCACATTGAAAATTTTATGATCAATAGTTTAACTTTGTTTTTTTTCTAAACAAGATACAAATTATCATAAATCGTAGGATATGAAGTCTTATTAGTATGATATTCATATATATATATATATATATATATATATATCACTTAAATCAGATTATATATTATATAAAATATATAAATAAATATGTTAATTTAAAGATTTCACTGAAAATTTGTATTTGTTACAACAAATATGGTATAAGATCTTAATATTTTAATTTTTAAAAATTTGTATAGGAAAAATTCCACAGTAAAAGTTTTGTGATTAACGGTTTTAATATTTGTTACAGCAAATATACAAATGTTAATAAAATCATATTAATCAAAAATGTCAATAATAATATTTATATTAAAATATACTATATACATACATACACACACACACATATATATGTCAATATCACTAAAGTTTAATTATATACCGTATAGAGTAAATATAATGATTGTTTTTATTTATTTATCAAAAACCATGATTGTAAATTAACAAAATGTACTCTAATGTATATACTTTTATCTATACAAATTAATTTTTAACTATATGGTTTCTAATATGTTTGACCCTGAAAATTCCATAAATACACTTCTTTAAATGGACATAATTTTTAATATTTGAAACATTATATATATATATATATATACATTATTTCATTCGGATTAATATATTTTAGTCTTTATATTTATTCTTAAAAGGTTTTTAATGAAATATTATGACATGATTTCAATCACCTTCTTTTGAGTTTGTTCGAA